>JAJHSJ010000002.1:41156073-41216252 GCA_021015155.1 Magnolia officinalis | reverse complement strand
CGGAGGTTACGGCCCTGATGTCGCTAGGGCGTACAGTAATCACATCACACAATGTGAATGCATGAATCACACTATCCAGTCATGCAGCAATCCTTCGCGTATCGTGTGCTCATGTAGGGCAACACCGCCTATCCGGGAGCACCTAAACAATCTGCCCGAAGGCATATGTTATGATCGGTAACTTCTCATATCAAGCATACATATGATGCGTATGATCATGAATCATGGAAATATACTAAACATGTTATATGGTAATGGATGTTGTTCATAATGAAGATGGGCCTAGACGGCCTACAAGTATGGGCCTAACAATGGGCCCTAGGGAGAGTCATAATGCGAGCATTTAACCAACATTATTCTTCAATGTGGACGTCAAACCAACATTACACCCAAGGCATGGCCTGCCTAATATCAACACATAAGCCATCGGGAAATCACACATTGCAATGGACCCTAAGGACACCCCGTTGGGCCTCGACCCCTGGGCCTTGGATACATCAAATGGGCCGCATCATATGCGCCTTATATAAATCAAGTGAGCCACATCAATGGGCCTTATGTATATTGCGATGGGCCATAACCCCTGGGCCTTTGAGTACATCACAATGGGCCTCGTAACATGGCCTTATATATCAAAGTGGGCCTCAACCACGGGCCACAAATACATCGAATGGGCCTCATAACATGGGCCTTACATTCACATCAAAGTGGGCCTCAACAACGGGCCATAATTATGGCAAGGTGAGCCTAATCACTTGGGCCTTATGTATACCAAGGTGGGGTCCACTTGAACTATAGATCTGTCTTATTTTTAGTCTCAAGCCGTTAAGATAAGCTCACCAAATGGTTGGACAGATCGGAGGCAACAGATGCATCATGGTGGGGGTCCACATGAGGCCCACCATAATGTATATTATACATAATATAATATATCATATATATAATGTATACAATATTATAAAATATATATACACACACACACACGCACACACACAGGGGTGGGTCCCACTGTCCAGGGTGGACGGTGGGGATAAAACACAAACATCATTGAGGGCTCCACCGTCCACCTGGACGGTGGAATAAAACACATATCAATTGTGGGTCCCGCCACTATGGGGAGGATGGAGGGACCCCGCCACTATGGGCCCCTCATACAAATATACATCAAGGTGGGTCCCACATATATGGGCCCTTAATCAAATAAAATGAATGAAAACAAAGATCTAAGATCACCCACCAACTTCTTCTTACACCCTAGGCTTCCTTAGCTCCTTAGCTTCGATTCCAATGGAGGAGATGGGGTTTGAATGGTTGAGATGGGAGATGAAGGGGGTAGGAAGTGGGCCACACTTGTTGTTATGGGAGAGATGGGAGAGGCTTTGTACGTGGTGGTGCTCTCTCGATTGGGAGAGTGGTTTGAGAAAGAGAGAGAGAGAGGGTTGAAAAGAGAGGGAGAGAGATGGGTGATGGATGGATGATGGTGTGATGTGTGATGAGGTGGTGATGGGTGTGTAAGAGCTTTTTGACTTTTATGGTAAAAGGTGTAAGAAAGGTATGGGTGGTGTAAGAAACTTTTGACTTTAGGGGTGCTTGGGGAAGGGTGTGAGGTGTTTTGTACTTGACATGATGAGATTGATTAATGGATGATTGATGTGACAAGTCGTAGAGATTCTCTCAGAATTTGCATGTGTGGCATTTTTCTCACACCGAACGCTGACCCCACATCTCTTGACTAGAGCATCGGATAGGCGCGCGAGTTGCTACATCGGAACCATGGCAACGGTGCAGTCGCTAAGGTACAGGTCTCGATTTGAGTCGACTCTGGTTGATGACGTATGAATCAGTTAAGGGTCGAAGGTTGCCGGAATTCGACCGGGAAGAACACGGGGATCTATAGAACGGTAAAGTCTAGGATACGGGGCTTACAGTGACACATGGGAGATAATTTAAATTTACTCGCGAAAGTTGTAAAGTCCTTTTGTATCACCACCGGGACAAAGGTTGTAATATGGATAATTCTATTGTTTTTAAGACCTCTATTGTCCCCACAAGGTTTACCTGCATCAAATGATTTACCTTTATGCTCATTTTGGACAATCTTGGCATCGGTAAGATAAGATTCAAGTTACCTAACTTGAAGTTTTAGGTCTTGATTTTCATATTTAATTCTATCAAGTTCTAATTCAAGACCCGAACACCTTCCTAAAGTCTCATCTAGATTAGACTTATGATTTTCCTTTGTTCTTGTATGAGAGAGAAGTTTTCATATTCAACTTGTTCTAATCAGTTAGCCAATTGAATCTTTTTGGCATTTACCAACAATTTTTTTATCAATTTCATGCTTTTCTTGTAAAGTTGGTTATATGCATCTTGCAATTCATCATCTCCATCCTCATCATTTTCTTCACTATAGGAGGATGATGTCTCTTTTTCATTTGAGGAGTTATGATCAGATACTTCTCCCATGCGTTTATTTTGTTGGGATTTTTGGCCTGCGGAATCACACAGATCTAGATCTAGGATGGCAATCCAATGGCACCAAGCATACAAGATAATACACAGATTTAACATGGAAAACCCTTGCGGAAAAAAACCACGACACAAAGCGACAGATCTCCACTATGAAAGCATCAATTACAAAGAGAAAGGACTTACCCGATTCGAACAACCTCGAATCTCACCCTTGCTACACCCTTTGATAACCCTAGAACCCTTTAGAATACCTTTAGGAAGTCTTGGAATAATATTAGAATAGCCCTAGGGACCCCAATTTATAGTTTTGACAACTTCCCTTTCGTATCCCAGTTGCGAAAGGACTTGCGTCACAAAATTCGCGAAACTCCTTTCATATCCCAGTTGCGAAAGGATTTGCGACACGAAATCCGCGAAACTCCTTTCCGCATCCCAGTTGCGAAAGGACTCAAATTTAAGACATCTCGCAATAATCTCCACCATGTCTTCAATCTTCAACCGTGTAGCTTCTTGACTCTCTTCTTTTATGCATCACATCATAGCTCAAGATCACATTGGCCAACCAGCGCCAATCACAGATCTGATAGATACCTGCTATACCGTCGGCGCGAATATCTCTGAGAAGCCGATGTCTTCTCTCTGAGAATAACCCCTCTCTACCAACCTCGCCCTGTATCTATACTGTATCCTCCTGAAGGTCCACCTGCATCCAACCGCTCACCGGCCCACTGGAACCTCCACCCACTCCTATATGTCGGTCTGGTACAACGAATCCATCACATCACCCATAGTAACCTTCCACTTCTCAGCACCAGGCTCACCTAGAGCCATCAGAATAGAAGATGAATCCTCTGTGATATTAGAGTCGTCCATGTACCACGCCGATATCCTGCGATCATGCCGTATAATTCTTCACACAGGTGGCTGCTCCACCTACTCTGTATCCCTGTCCGCATGTCTCAGCCTTCCTGCCCTGCCCGCTCATGTGGCCATGTCTATCATGCTACGCACGTGCAGAGGTGGAATTCGCTACATCACTGTAGCTCCACCTTTTGAACTGCTCCCGATCAACCTGTAAACATAATTGAGTCGTTGCGCTTTAATGATTACCCGTGCCCCCTTAGATACTTTAAGAGCACCATCAATACATGTGTACTTGCATCCTTTTGCCTCAAGTAGACCAAGAGAAATCAGATTCTGCTTCAAATCAGGAACGTGCCTCACATCTGTCAAGGTACGCTCCACCCCATTAAACATCCTGATGTGCACCGTACCAACAGCCACAACATTACAGGCAAATCCATTGCTCATAAACACCCGTCCACCATCGCACTCCCTGTAGCTGGTGAACCAACTCCGATGAGGAGTCATGTGAAAAGATGCCCCTGTGTCTAGTATCCACTCGTCCTTACGATTATTGTATGACCGTCTGAGCGAAGACACAGACAAAACATCACCATCACATCCACTCGATTCATCTGATGTGGCAGTGTTCGCCTCCCTGCATGAAGCCTCAGAATCTTCCCTCTTAGATTTAGGATTTTCACAATCCCTCTTCACTTGTCCTTCCTTCCCATAATTCCAGCACTTTACCTTTCCTTTGCCCTTGCCCTTGGATTTGGATCTAGAACCTGAAGAACCTGTACCTTGTTCAGAATTCCTACCCACTGTAAACAGTGCATCAGAAGATGTCCCCATATTGCTGTCTAGTTGTTTCATAGCCTTCCCTTGAAGGGCTGAGATAACAGTGTCGACACTCAGGGTTTTATTCATGCTGCACATAGTGTCCTTGAATGACTCATAGGACGCCGGGAGAGAATTCAGCAACATACATGCTTGTTCTTCATCTTTCATCACTTCCTCCATGTCCAGCAATTTGCAAACCAATTATTAAAGTTGCTGATGTGAGCCTCCAGATCCACCCTCTACCATCTTGAAGTTATACCACTGCCGCTTCAAGTGTAGGCAATTTTCAGAGGATTTCTTCGCATAGACATCCTCTAACTTCGCCCATAACTTAGCCGCAGTTTTCTCCCTCATGACGTTGTAGAGAACCTCATCCGTGAGACATAAACGGATCGATGATAAAGCCTTCTTATCAAGAGTATTCCAATCACCATCAGTCATAGTGGACTTCTACCCCTCAAGAGCACCATCTTCGCCTTGTTTGATTAAGGAACTCATCATCTTGATCTTCCATAACTCAAAATTATTTTTCCATGAGTACTTCTCAATCTCATACCTGGCGCTCGCCATTATTACTAATCCCTCAGATTCAGATCTGTGCCCCAACCGAACTCAAGCTCTGATACCACTTGTTGGGATTTTTGGCCTGCGGAATCACACAGATCTAGATCTAGGATGGCAATCCAATGACACCAAGCATACAAGATAATACACAGATTTAATGTGGAAAACCCTTGCGGAAAAAAACCACGACACAAAGCGACAAATCTCTACTATGAAAGCATCAATTACAAAGAGAAAGGACTTACCCGATTCGAACAACCTCGAATCTCACCCTTGCTACACCCTTTGATAACCCTAGAACCCTTTAGAATACCTTTAGGAAGTCTTGGAATAATATTAGAATAGCCCTAGGGACACTTCCCTTTCGTATCCCAGTTGCGAAAGGACTTGCGTCACAAAATCCGCGAAACTCCTTTCGCATCCCAGTTGCGAAAGGACTTGCGACACGAAATCCGCAAAACTCCTTTCCGCATCCCATTGCGAAAGGACTCAGATTTAAGACATCTCGCAACATATTTGAGGGGCGAGTAGAGGTATTGGAGGCCATTAATGTATGCATTGATTTAAGTTCTCTAACACTATGAGATTTATTCAGAATTTGATTTAAAATTCTCAAACTCGTCCCCTTTTGCTGCCATGTCCTTTCCTTGGATTTTCATTTATTTTGGACATGAGGAAGTAGCATGACCATAACCCTCGCACACACGACATTGTGTTTCTTTTGATCTTTTGAAATATCTACCTATATACATAGAGTTTAAAGATGAACCCTTCATGTCACGACTCCCTCTATTGTTAGATATCATTCGAAGCTCATTTTTGTATCTTACTTTATAGGGTTAAGTCCTTGAAGAGAAACCCACTCTAATTCCAATTGAAATTTCATATGGAGGGCCCACGGGCTACGCGTGGAAGCTTGGCGGAGTTAAGGAATGAACGTAATGTCCTAGAGAAGGGTGATTAAGACTAATAAAAATTTATGAATACAATTTCTTACTTTCACTAATATTCAATTGAAGCTAAGTAAGACAATTAACTTTAAAGCTTCTAAGACAACAGAGGATCCACTCACATAGATTACGAATGATATGCTAATGAACCAACTAGTATATATATGATAGTGTACATGTGTGTGTGGGATGTGGTAACAATTAACTCATAGCATTCATGTAATCATGTACACATAATTCATTAATCAATTACATAAGCATAATTAAACTAGTGCTCTAAAGGAAATCCTAAACACAAGCATATACAATGGTTTGGTTTCCTTACTCCACTCATGGCAGACGCACTCAACTAATGAGTATATCTTATTTCACTATCAAAGGTTTTAAATCAGGTTCACCTCTAACATTTACAACACAACACAAGGATCGCGGTACTACACAATAACCTACCACATACTCACTTGTGTCGGTGGCCTACACAAGGACGTACTAAGCGTACACTCTCGTTGGAGGCTTACATAAGAGACTTTATTTTCTTTTTATTGCCTAACCATCAACCTCAGTCCTAGTCTAAGGAACTACGTTTACTCCCGCTGGAGACTCCCACAAAGACTAACACATACACACTCATGTCTAGCGAATTTGGGCCTGCACAAGAGCTTATGTCCTACACAAGAACCTATTCGAGTTTGGGTCACAAACTCTTACCCTCAATTATACACATGGAAAGAGAGTATAGACTCAATAAATCACAACTCATTCAATAAAATCTTCTTCCGCTTTCTTTAATTAGATACCTTATAGTTGATGCTCCATTGAGGCTACCAAGGTAGTGGGAGGGGTTTGGTTGAATCTCCTACAAGTAAAGGATTAATTACTTTTCAAATGAGGATTCACTTAGATGGGCATTCTAGAGGTTTGAAAGACTGTTTTTCTTATTGGATTGGTGTCTATCTTCTAAACATTATAAGGAAATAAGATCATCTTCATAGAAAGCTTGGAATGCTCATTAAAGTGATTTCACACATGCAAGAAGACATGAATTCCTTTGGGTGAGAGCTTAAAAGTATTGGGAAGTATTGGGATACACTAGGGCTTCAAACTCACTTAAAAACCATCAATTTCCCCAAAAGATGAAAGCCCATTTTATTAGAAAAGGTATCCAATGGTTAGTTTAATGGCTCTATTGATCAAATCGAAGGGCCCTTCAATAGGATCAAAGGTCCTTCGATGGGATCGAGGCGGTCCTCGATGGGATCGAGCAATAAAAGTTTGCATATGAAATGTTGTTAAACAGTATTGGCATTACCTACTCGATGCCATTGAGTGAAACTTTGATCCCATTGAAACATATCAATGGGATCGAGATTCACTCGAAAATTGTTGTTTTGGGCATATGATTTCACAACAGTTTTTTTTTTTTTTTTTTTTAACACACGCACACGCACCCCCACATACTCACGCCGTAGTGGGCTTTCACCACCTATGATTTCACAACAGCTTAACACCTTTTATAGCCTTACTTATCTTGTTCTAATTAGCACATTCTAAGCGTTACTTATCTTGTTTCAATTAGCACCTCTAAGCCTTACTTATCTTGTTCCAATTTTTTTTACCTATAAAGGTATGGAATCATCTAAAGGTATAAGTTTTTTTGGGTCAATGGTTAGGGTTACCAAGGCATCTCATATACATGTTCTTTGCTCCTTAATGCTCGATGTCCTCTTGTGTCTTTAGTCTTCAGCTTCTAATGACTCAACTAACTATTTAACACATTGACTGACATGATTGATAAACAACATGCACAAATCAGTGCACTAACACTTTTCACCCATTATATTTGTATGGGCTCATCATGTAATATGTGTGTCATCCAACCCACTCAATAAGTAAGTCACACCATGATGATGGAATGTGTAAGTACTATGTTGATTAAGCGCACATAGATTGTCAAATTTCGTAAGACAAAAGTGCTTCAAGGTAGAACCTGAAGGTCAGCTCAAAATCGGCTTATGGTCAAGACAAAGTTCAAGACAAAGTCCAAGCCAAAGTTCCAGCTAAAATTTAAGATAAAGTTCGAGAAAAAGTACAAGTTAAAGTGATTCATATATTTGATATATCTCAGGTGGTATAACACTAGAAAGACCTTATGATTAGGTGCTTTCAAAAAATTCTTTATCATGGGTTTTAACAAGTATTCTTGCCATGGAATTCGGCCAGCCTATCTTCTGGTTCGCCTAGCTTAAGCTTCCTCGACTAACCCAACTTCAAGCACAAATAACAACTTTTGTTCAAAATTCAGCTAGTCTGAGTTTTGGTTTGGCAAGCCCAAGCTTGAAATTCGGCCAACCCAAGAAAGTTCGGGTGAAATTAAACAACACAATCTTTTGAAATTCGCAGGAATTTGGCCAACTAAATTGTGTTGTTCGGCCAGTCAAATTTGACATCGGGCTAGCCAAATTTTGGGTAATTCTTATCCCGCGCAATCCAAAATCCGATGAAATCGGGCTAGTCAAAGTTTATCTTAGGCTAGCCGAAGTTCTAACTTCTTTGCCTATAAATTGAAGTCTGCTTTCATTTTAAAGTACAACGAAAATTACTATAATTCTTCTGCAATAGAGAGAGAAGCTCAAGTCCTCGACAAGCTATTTGTTGGTATTTATAAATTAATTTTAATAGCTTATTCAATTCCCTTTTTCTCAAGATCATTTTACACTTAATCTAAGAGAGTAAATTATACTCTTCTTTGAGATCTAAGAGAATTGAATGAAGTAGCATTTAGGTTTTTCTTTTATAAAATCTATAGAACCCTAGACTCTTTCTATCTAATTGAACACTGCGCCATCTACATTCAAGAAAGAAGTTCTTCTACCAAAAGCTTCTACTACGTCTTCTACATTTGAAGAGAAGTATACCTTCTTAAGTTCTTTTTAGGTTTTTCTGAAATATTATGAAAATCTCAGGTAGATTTTTATTATGATAGCCCGTGAAAATCATAAGGAACTATATCAGGTTATTAAGGTGACCCTGTGAAATCCTTTTTATAGTGAAAGTCAAAATTACGAGGGTAGTAATTTTGGGAGTGGACTAGGTGTGGTTGTTTTAAGCATCGAACTACTATATAACTCCTTATACCATGTGGTGAATGCCTTATTACTTTCAGTGATTGGATATAATTTATTTCATTTCAATGGTGAATGTTGTAATCATTTTATATACTCTTGTAAGTTTGAAAGTTTGATTTTAAAGGCATTTGTGAAATAAGGTTGTCCTGCCTAATATTTTAGGTGAAGGTTGTATTATGAATTATTTGGAATCAAGGTTTCAATACTCCAGCAATTAAGATTTTTATAATCTTTTCATATTCTGAATTTATTTCGATTATTTGGCATTATCCTATTTAACATTGCTAGCTCTCCATTTCAAGCGGTAACAAAGAGGGTTGCTCTTTTTATTTTTTGGATTTATCTCCTTGAGCTAAATCTGGAACTACAAGATGCCAAATTTTGAAAGCCTATCCATTACCAGGCCACCTCCCTTTGATAGCTCTAATTATTCATATTGGAAAGCCAGGATGAGGATTTTACTCAAATCCATTAATGAAAGTGTTGGCAAGCCACTGTAACCAAATGGATCTCTCCTATGATGGAAGTAGTAGCCGATGATGGAACCGTATCAATGAAAGAAACCTCAAATTCATATGGAAGAAAATGAGTCTTTTACGGACTTCTATACGAAACTAAATGACATAGTAAATTCCATGTGGGGTCTTGGAGATAGAATCTCGGAAAGCAAGGTTTGCGCAAAAATATTGTGATCACTTCCTGTGTAACATCCCGAATTTTTGCCAACCTGGGATTAGACATCCTTAGGCAATGGGTCGATCCTAACACCTTATTAACTTGTTAAAACTCAGTCCCAAAGGCTAAAATCACTTGTAAACCCATTTCTTTCACAAATCCCACCCTTTACCACCTTGTTCTTTAAATTTTTCTAAGTACTTTCACCCTAGACACTATCTTAAACTAGCTAAGTAGTATAACTTGGATCACTTTATATACAAACTACAAAGACCCAGGTACCACCTCAGATAGAAATTACTCAGGACTAAATCCTTTAGAAATTAGGTGAGGATTAACCAGTGTGAAACTAGAGTACCTGTGAAATTAGCACCAATCACTTTAAATACGATCTACAAGACCCAAAACTTGTAGAATCATTGACGCTAGGGTACCCTAAAATCTAGGATCAATCTCATTACCCTTCTGCTCTCGGGAGCATCACAAAACTCCGTATCAGATCTGGACCGCACGTCGGAAGTCCGATGAACACGAAGTTAAGGAATTAGGACCGCCTTACTGGGCTTGACAATCATCTCGGAAATCAACTTCAGATAGTGTTCCGAGGCTATTCGCTTAAGCTTGGAGCGGGGAGTGTGAGAAATATGAAATTAATTCAAAATAAAATAGAAATTTATGAAATCTGGCACCTCTCGCTTGCAGATCAGTATTAAGCAACCAGACCGTCAGAATCAGACCAAATTACACCCTCGGATCAGAAGAAATTTCATACACATATTCATGTACTCGAAATCTCCGATCGAGATCCGCTGACCGTTGAACTGAAACTGGTCCGCCATGCATGATCTGAGAATCCCACTAAAACAAAAACTTAACTCCACCTAGATCCAAGGTTGGTGAGCTTAAGTCCGACCTTTGGCTCAAGGAGGCCCGCTAGAAGTCGTCCGTTGAGCTGAAACTGACCCGCTTTGGATATAACCTAAGTATACCTTGACTTGAAGTCTAATTTGGTGAGTTTTTGGCTATATAAGGACCTTAGAACCCTCTCTCTCACAGCCATACGAATTTGAGAGAAACCCTAGAGAGAGAAGAGAGAAAAGAGAGATAAAGTGTGAGAGCAGTGGGAGAATCTCCCTGCCACTCTTCCCTGTTGCTATCCGAGCTTAACCACTTCATTCTAATTGCTTTCCCGGCGATTCCGGCATCATTTCTAGGTAAGAAACCCTAACCCTAATCTGTTTTGGAGTTTTGATAGTTGTAGGTTATGAAATAGCTAACCTATTTCGTTCTATAGGTTACCAAACTGCCGTATACAGAAACTTAGCAATTCTATGACTCCGTTACGATTCTACGACAAAAGGTGTGGACTTTAGGTGTATAGGTTATGGTTTTCAACGCTTTCAATGTCAGATAATGATAGATTCATGATCTGCATGCAATTGCACATGTACAAAGTGCTGTCTGTTTTCCGTTCGATTAAAGATGAAGAATATGAAATTTTACATACTCTAGGTATTTGTAGAAAGTACCGTATACGTATAAATTTTGGAAATGTGTTTGCCATGATTATTTACTATATGAATATATTATATATGGATAAAATACTTGTTTGGCGAAAGGGCTCACCCTAATACATGTTTTGCTAATATACACTATGTATGTTGAAATAGTGTATTCTAAGTGTTTGTGAAAATGACTAAATGAGTATAGAATTCTCATTCGTGCTCGCCATGACTAATTGTCATGGATATATGATTGTTGTATTGGCGATACCCCTTTGACGAAAGGATTTGCCCTAAATCACGCCACGGCCACTATACGCTATATATGTTGAAATGTGTAGCCCAAGTGTTTGTGAAAATGTTCAAATGAATATGGAACTTGGATTCCTACTTTCCATGACTATCCGTCGTGGGGTGTACACGTGTTATGATTGGGGAAACTCCCTAATGAAAGGATTTGGCCTAATGCCTATGTGATCAACATATGTCATGTATGTTGATGTATGTACTTTAAAGTGTTGTTGAAATGTCTGAATGAGTAGTAGTTAGTAAATTGTAATGTTTAAGGGGTGTTGAGATATGATTCTCAACTTCTTTAACTATGTGTATGATTTCTTTAGATATCTGTGTGATTAGGAATTGAATATGTACAAACTCATGCTTATGTTGTACTTCATAACATGCTCAATTGATTGTATGATTTTTATCTATGTAATGCATATGTTTAAATTCATATTTACGTTGTATGATCCGTCATGGGTGATGGGGGAGTGGAGCAATGAGTGCGTGCAACAGCCATGGTAGCCTTAAACGGATAATATCAGTCTTTGATTGTAGGAGTTGAATTTTGATCCATTACTGCTTTAAATATCTGAAATTGAATGTGATTGGGGCTATTGTATAGTCCAGGCAGTCGATAACGAGATCGAATTCCTGGCTGAGTTTCATTTTCCACGTGAGATGTGCTCGACGAACCCGAGTCGTACTTCAGTTGGCGATAGTGGTTGGCCACACGAAGTGCTTATGCACTTCATGTCGTTCAGTTGATTGTGCGCTCGAGCTAGTCAGGCTCGTCAAGTAACCCGATGTGTCTAATGTATGTTCACCATGTTTGGACGCCACTACTTGAACCTAGGTTACCAAACTTACCAGTGAAATCCCGTTAACCATGGTACCCCGATCCGCTAAGACTCATGAGCCAGGCATGGTGGTATGAGACACCGTGGTCGAGCTGTCGGCCTACGCTGGGGCCACGTGCCTCCCCGTAGCGACCAGTGAGCAACCAGACTCGTCAGCGATTATGGTGGTATGGGATACTATATTCGTGCTGTCGGCCTACATTGATAAGGTGATGGGGGAGTGGTACAACAAATACGAACAAAAGCCTTGACAGCCCTTTGTAGTGACCTCGAGCATACTCTGAATTGTGGTGAGGCGACGAGTTTTGCCGCAGTGTATAGAGTATGAAACTAGGCCTGTATTTGTATAGTGATGAATCGTTAAAAAAGTGATGGGGGAGGAGTGTGTAACTTTGTGCGTAACAGCCCTGGCAGCCTTTGCAGTGACCTAGAAAACACACCATTGTCTGAGATTAACTAGGACTGACGACCCTAGAATGGATCATGTTTGGGAATGATACAAGGGAGGTACCTTAGTTTCCCAATCCTACTATTTGAAATGGACTAATAACAACTCGGTAATCATGCTCATCATGCATTGCATGTGCCTGGAAGATGTGGAGCACTGAGGAATGCAAGCATGCCGCGAACGTAAGATGGTGTCGCACGAGGGAGTGTGTGGTGAGGGCATACATTATGACTGCATTCATACTTGCATTAATAAGAGTAGTTAGGAGTGTTTGATTGTATTATTTTATCATTACTGCTTGACTGAATTGATAACATGTTAACCTATGCTTATTGTTCCACTGAGTTAGCTACTCACTCCCACGTTACGGGACGGTGTTCCGAACACCCACCAGACTTTGTCTGATTGCAGATGGCGACGCTACTCCTGAGGCGAAGCTGGACCTATATGACGACAATGATGCTTGTTCGTATATGCTGTGTGTTGACGGCTTCATGCGAGCCGTGTCTTGATCGACAGGATTATAAGGATGTTGACTAGATGACACTACACATTTGGTATAATTTGAATTGTACTTGTAATTCATTAACCTGGTAACCTTATCACACTCTGGAGACTTGCCATAGTTGTTTATATTTTATATATCTATCACAGTCTTTCGCTCGCAATTTAACTGTCTCTGGAGTATGATATGCTGTTTTGGCTTAATCTCACTCATGTTCAATGCTCTAATACAGACAACATTCAATCATTATTCATTTATTGCATAAGTGATGCGTTGGAACTCGGGAGTTGAGTTTATGCTCGACCCCGATTTTCAGGGCGTTACATCTTGATAAGTTTAATTCAAAGGTTACTGCTATACAGGAATTAAGGGATACATATACTATGAAAGTTGAGGAGTTAGTTGGTTCTCTTCAAACTTATGAGTTGAATTTCAATGCTCCGAAAATCAAGTCAATTGCTCTTAAATCTTCTAAAACTAATTCAAAGGAATCTTATGTAAATTTTGATTTTTAATATAATGAAGATGATATGGCTATGTTAGCAAAGAAAATTTATATAATTTTCAAAAATAAGAAAAGAATAGATTTTCGAAAAGTATTTGATAAAATAAAAGGAAATTTAAATTTTTGGAAATCTAAAACAAAAGACACCCAATGTTTTAACTGTTCTAAATATGGGCATTTGGCTTCTAAATGTCCTAAAAAGGATAAATCCAAAAGAAGAGGCATGATAGCTACTTGGTATGAATCATTAAAGTGAGAAAATAATTCTGAAACTGATGAATCAGACCAGGAAACGCAAATGATTTGAAAGCCTTTATGACTATAACCTGAATCACTTCTTCAGATAACTGTGATGTATCTGATTATGAAACTCCAAGAAGTGACTCTGAAAATGAAGATGATCTTCAAGATGCATATAATGCCCTATATGGAGAAAGTTGTTAAATCACGGCCAAATTGAAAATTCAAAAAGAAAAATATGCTAAACTACATTTAGAACTTGAAAAAGTTATTTTAGAAAAATATCATTTTTCCAATTGTTTGAAAAAACTAAATTATATTTGAGTTTTAAGTCTTTTGAATTGCAAAAACTTAAAACCAAAAATGAGAAACTAAAACTTGAAGTTTCTTCCCTTCAGAGTTTAAAGGACAGTTGGAAATATACCCTTGGTGACCACAAACTTGAAAAATTGTTAACCTCATCGAGGTAATGTGGTGACAAGTTTGGACTAGGTTATATTAAAAATAACTCTCTGAAATCTAAGAATTCAGCTCTTACCTTTATAAAAGAAGAATCCTCAAACTCTAAAGTAAAGACTCTAAAAGATTCAAAATATCAAAAGAATAACTTCAAAAACTCAAAACCTTTTCAAGTCTCTAAAATAAATAATAATATCAATTTTTATAAACATCAAAGGAATAATAACAAAAATCCTCCTTTAGCTGAAAAATTGTGGACTTGCTTAAAGAACTATTGAAATTCAACTCTGATAAGACTGAAGTATATAGAAAAAGGAGAAATCCTAACTCCCAAACATAACATAAAGCAAGAGATCCTCCTAAGCCTAAAACCGTAATGAAATGGGTTCCAAAGGTGAAGTGTCTTGTAATCCACACAGCTTTCAAAGCAAATAACCATTCAAGATGGTACCTGGATAGTGTATGTTCAAGACACATGATAGGTGATAAGGCTATACTCTCGAACATCAACAAAGTAAATGGCGGCTTAGTTACATTCGGAGATGGAAGCAACTGCAAGATAATTGGCCAAGGTAATGTACAACTTCCTAACTTACCTCTCTTTGAAAATGTTCTATATGATGAAGGTTTAAAACATAATCTTCTGAGCATATCTCAGATTTGTGATAATAAACGTAGCGTAAAATTTTCAATTCACGGATGTGAGATAATAAATGAGAAAGGAAATGTAATATTAAATGGACGCAAAACGTCTAAAAATTGCTATATAATTGATAACTCTTCCTCAACAAACCATTCGTGTTACATGGTCTAAAAAGACGAGACTGAACTATGGCATCAACATCTTGGACATGTAAATTATAGAAATTTATATAAATTGAGCAAACGAGATCACTTACATAGGCTACCCAAACTGAAAAAGATAGATAAAGTTTATGGCGCATGTCAAATAGGCAAGCAAGTTAGGAGTAGTCATGAGAAAGTGAACTCCGTAGCCACTGCTAGACCTCTTAAACTTCTCCATAAGGATTTAGTTGGACCAAATAGAATGGAGAGTAGAGGGGGAAAGAAATATTTTCTAGTTGTAGTTGATGACTATACTAGATATTCTTGGGTAACCTTTCTAAGAGAAAAATTAGATGCTCTTGATGAAGTAAAAAAAACTTATAAAACACATTCAGACTGAAAAAGGGTTATCTGTAATCAGAATTAGAAGTGATCATGGTACTGAATTTAAAAATAGGAATTTGAGAGAAATACTGCAATCAACATGATATACCACATGAATTTTCTACTCCAAAAACACTTCAGTAAAATGGGGTTGCTAAAAGAAAAAATAGAATTTTACAAGAAATGGCTAGTGTAATGCTAAATAGCATGAACCTACCTAAAAATTTATGGGCTGAAGCTATTAGTACTT
The DNA here is from genome assembly GCA_021015155.1 of Magnolia officinalis. Lineage (NCBI taxonomy): Eukaryota > Viridiplantae > Streptophyta > Magnoliopsida > Magnoliales > Magnoliaceae > Magnolia > Magnolia officinalis. The sequence goes on along the minus strand of JAJHSJ010000002.1, from coordinate 41,200,562 downwards.
CTTGCTTTATAATTAATTGTGTTTATATTAGAAAAGTTAAAAACAAAACAACTTATGAATTATGGTTTAACAAAAAGCTCACTGTTAAATATTTTTGAACTTTTGGAAGAAAATGTTTTATTTTTTGTGACCGTGAAAACTTGGAAAATTTTGAAGCCAAAAGCGATGATGGAATATTTCTAGGTTATGCCCTAAATAGTCGGCATACCGTGCTCTTAACAAAAGAACTGAGGTTATACAAGATTCTATAAGTATTGTGATAGATGATCGACAAATCACACCCAGTCCTAATTAAGATGATGATGATGTCAATTTGGTTAATATACCTGAATCTTCATCTAAATATGTCAATATTGAGTTAAGGTTAGTTAAAGATCATCCGACTAATCAAATACTTGGTAACCCTCACACTGGCGTTCAGATAAGAATACAACTAGAAAATATATGTAATCATGTCTGCTTTTCTTTCCAAATTGAACTAGGTAATGTAAATGAAGAGCTCGCTGATGAAAGTTGGATAAATGACATGCAAGATGAATTAAATCAATTTATTAGAAATGATGTATGGTATTTGGTTCCCAAACCTACTGACAAACATGTGATTGGAACCAAGTGGATTTTTAAAAATAAAATTGATGAAATGGGGTACATTATTAGAAATAAGGCACGACTAGTTATACAAGGTTATACTGAGATAAAAGGTATTGAGTAAGATGAAACCTTTGCACCAGTTGCGCGCCTTAAATCGATTAGATTATTTATTTCCATTGCATGCCATAAAAAATTCAAAATTTATCAAATGGATGTAAAAAGTGCTTTTCTAAACGGTGATCTAAATCAGGAAGTCTATGTTGAACAACCAAAGGGTTTTGAAGATCCCAAACTTCCTGATCATATTTACCTTCTAAAAAAGGCTCTTTATGGTTTGAAACAAGCTCCTAGAGCATGGTATGAAAAGTTGACTAAATTCTTAGTTAGTCATAATTTTGTTATGGGTAGTGTTAAGAAAACCCTATTCGTCAAGAAATATAATGATCATATCCTGATAGTTCAAATCTATGTTGACAATATTATCTATGGATCTACGTGCACTAACCTATCTACTGAGTTTGCAGATCTAATGAAATCCAAGTTTGAAATGACTATGATCGGTGAACTAAACTATTTCATTGGATTATAAGTCAAACAACTTGAAGATGGTATGATCATCTCACAGACCAAATATGCATTGAATCAGGTAAAAGTGTAGACTCTCGACTATATCATAATATGATCGGTATTCTTCTGTATTTTACAACTAGTCGACCTGATATTGCATTTAGTGTTGGAATATGTGATAGCTTTCAATCTAACCCTAAATAATCGCACTTAATTGCTGTCAAACGGATAATCAGATATGTTGCAAGTTCTGCGAACTTAGGATTATGGTATCTACATGATACGTCTGTACAAATTGCTGGTTATACAGATGCAGACTGGGCAGGAAATGTTGATGATAGAAAATCTACCAATGGTGGATGTTTCTATGTTGGAAACTGCTTAGTATCTTGGCTTAGAAAGAAATAAACTCTGTATCTCTTTCTATTGTTGAAGCTGAATATATTGCGGAAGGAAATACTTGCACTCAACTAATGTGGATGAAAAGAATGCTAGCTGACTATGGGATTATGCAAGATACGATGACATTATATTGCGATAATTCTAGTGTAATAAATATCTCTAAAAATCCAATTGAACATTCTCATAGAAAACATATCGATATATGATACCATTATATTTAAGAATTAGTTGAAGACAAAACTATCAAGCTGGAATACATTTACACCGAAAAGCAGCTTTTTTTTTTTACACACGCACACACACCCGCACACACTCATGCCGTAGTGGGATTTCACCACCTATGGATACTCGAACCCTTGACCAGGTGTTGAAACTCCTTAGAGTCTACCACCCGAGCAAGAGTAAGGATCCCACTACGGCGTGCAAACATACTGACCAAGCCGCTTAACAATGTTAAGTTTTCAAATTTAAACCATGATATTGGTTTGTGTATTGTTGAATAATTATTATTTTTCTTTTGCATTTTTATTGATGTTTATTTGTTATTATGAAATGCATGAAATGCAAAATGAAAATTAAATATTAATAAAAAATAATTAAAAATTATTATTTTTTATTTTTCGGCTAGCCCATAGCTGATTGGTATCTTCGGCCAGTCGAGCGCGTGCTTGGGCTGGCCAAAGATCGCGCGGGTTTACCCAAAAAGGAGGAAAACCCCAAATCTATTTCATTTCTCATCGTCTTCCTCAACTAGCCGGTGCCCCATTTGACCAACCCATTAACCAAACTCTCATGTAAGTGATTTGTTTTCAAATTCCTTCAAGTTTTAAGATGTCTATTGTTTAATTTACATGTTTGAGTAGATTTTTTTTTCTATTTGAAACCCTTTTTCTTGTGCGTTTTTCTTCAAATCTAATATTCTCTATTCCTTCTATTTTTCCTTGAAAATTTTCTTATGCATTCACAATGGAACATTGAGTTAAAAAAATCTGTTCACAAGACTCGAACCAGTTCATCTTCTAGATCCATTCCTTCTGGTGTACGGACATAAGTCCTCCAAAGGATGATCCGAAAAATGTCTGGGACTTTCATACAAGGGACATTATCATAGAAAAAGTTGTAAATCTTGACCACATTACTAGGTTTGGTCTAATTCCTATTCTTTCTGAGGTTGGATGGGAACCCATTTTGAAGTAGGGTGAAACGGCTTACCAGTCCATAGTGTAAGACATGTATGCCTCTATATGTGATGTTTCTCTTGAGAATTTGTCATTCTCTTTTAAATTTGTAGAAGAAACATTCACGATTACGCCTTTTGTCATATCTTCCCTGATAAACATAGACGTTGCAGATGATGCAAGTCCAATCGCCACACTATCCGAGAAAATGTCTAACTCTGAAAAGCAAACTATTACTAGAGCATTGTGTGGTTTCAATGCTGAATGGCGATATGGTAATGTGTAACATCCCGAATTTTTGTTAACCTGGGATTAGACGTCCTTAGGCAATGGGTCGATCCTAACACCTTATTAACTTGTCAAAACTCAGTCCCAAGGGCTAAAATCGCTTGTGAACCCATTTCTTTCACAAATCCCACCCTTCACCACCTTGTTCTTTCAATTTTTCTAAGCACTTTCATCCTAGACACTATTTTAAACTAGCTAAGTAGTATAACTTGGATCACTTTATATATACAAACTACAAAGGCCCAGGTACCACCTCAGATCGAAATCACCCAGGCTAAATCCTTTAGAAATTAGGCGAGAATTAGCCAGTGTTAAACTAGGGTACCTGTGAAATTAGCACCAATCGCTTTAAATACGATCTGCAAGACCCAAAACTTGTAGAATCATTGACGCTAGGGTACCCTAAAATCTAGGATCAATCTCATTACCCGGCTGCTCTCGGGAGCATCTCGAAACTCCGTATCAGTTCTGGACCGCACGTCGGAAGTCCGATTAACACGAAGTTAAGGAATTAGGACCGCCTTGCTGGGCTTGACAACCATCTCAGAAATTAAATCCAGATAGTGTCCCAGCGCTATTCGCTTGAGCTCGGAGTGAAGAGTGTGAGAAATGTGAAATTAATTCAAAATAAAATATCTTGAATAGTAATATGGCACCTCTCTCTTATGGATCAGTTTTAAGCAACCAGACCGTCAGAATCAGACCAAATTACACCCTCGGATCAGGAGGAATTTCATACACATTTACATGTACTCGGAATCTCCGATCGAGATCCGCTGACCGTTGAACTGAAACTGGTCCGCCACGCGTGATCTGAAAATTTCACTGAAATGAAAATTTAACTAAACATAAATCCAATGTCGGTGAGCTTAAGTCCGACCTTTGGCTCAAGGAGGCCTGCCAGAAGTCCTCCGTTGAGCTGAAACAGATGCCTTTTGGACAAAACCAAAGTATACCTTGTTCCCAAGTCTGTTTTGGTGAGATTTTAGGCTATATAAGGACCTTAGAACCCTCTCTCTCATAGTCATACGAATTTGAGAGAAACCTTAGAAAGAGGAGAGAGAAAAGAGAGAGAAAGTGTGGGCATTGTGAGAGATCCTTCCTGCCACTCTTCCCTGCCGCTCCACGAGCTCCACCGCTCCGTTCTAATCATTTTTCTGGTGATTCTAGCCCCATTTTTAGGTAAGAAACCCTAACCCTAATCTGATTTGCAGTGTTGATGGTTGTAGGTTATGAAATAGCTAACCTACTTCGTTCTCTAGGTGGCTAAAGTACCGTATACGGAAGCTTAGCAAACCTATCGACTCCGTTACGATTCTACGACAAAATGTGAGGACTTTAGGTGTATAGGTTATGGTTTTCAACGCTTTCAATGTTAGATAATGATAGATTCATGATCTGCATGCAATTGCACATGTATAAAGTGTTGTCTGTTTTCCGTTTCGATTAAAGATGAAAAATATGGAATTCTACATACTCTAGGTATTTGTATAAAGTACCGTATACGTACAAATTTTAGAGATGTATTTGCCATGATTATTTACTGTATGAATATATTATACATGGATAAAATACTTGCTTGGCGAAAGAATAGCCCTAATACATGTTTAGCTAACATACACCATGTATGTTGTAATAGTGTATTCTAAGTGTTTGTGAAAATAACTGAATAAGTATAGAATTCTCATTTAAGCCCGCCATGACTAATTGTCATGGATATATGATTGTTGTATTGGCGATACCCCTTTGACGAAAGGATTTGCCCTGAATCACGCCACGACCACTATACGCTATATATGTTGAAATGTGTAGCCCAAGTGTTTGTGAAAATGTTCAAATGAATATGGAACTTGGATTCCTGTTTTCTATGACTATCCGTCTTGGGTGTACGCGTGTGATGATTGGGGTAACTCCCTAGTGAAAGGATTTGGCCTAATGCCTATGTGATCAACATATGTCATGTATGTTGATGTATGTATTTTAAAGTGTTTGTTGAAATGCCTGAATGAGTAGTAATTAGTAAATTGTAATGTTTAAGGGTGTCGAGATATGATTCTCAACTCCTTTAACTATGTGTATGATTTCCTTGGATAGCTGTGTGATTAGGAATTTAATATGCACAAACTCATGCTTGTGTTGTGCTTCATAACATGCTCAATTGATTGTATGATTTTATCTATGTAATGCATATGCTTAAATTCATGTTTACGTTGTATGATCCGTCATGGGTGATGGGAGAGTGGAGCAACGAGTGCGTGCAACAGCCCTGGCAGCCCTAAACGGCAAATACCATACTTTGATTGTATGATTTGAATCTTGATCCATTACTGCTTTATCTATCTGCAAGTTATCGTGTTTGGGGCTATGATTATAGTCCAGACAATCGGTACCAGAATTAAATTCGTGGCTGTGATTCATTTGCCACGTGGGATGTGTTCGACGAACCCGAGTCGTACTTCGGTTGGCGATAGTGGTTGGCCACGCGAAGTGCTTATGCACTTCATGTCGTTCAACTTGTTGTGCGCTCGAGCTAGCCGAGCTCGTCAAGTAACCTGATTTGTCTAATGTATGTTCACCATGTTTGGTCGCCTCTGCTTGAACCTAGGGTACCAAACTTACCAGTGAAATCTCTTTTAACCATGGTACCTCGATCCGCTAAGACTCATGAGCCGGGTATGGTGGTATGGGATATCGTGGTCGAGCTGTCGGCCTACGCTAGGCCCACGTGCCTCCCCGTAGTGACCAGTGAGCAACCAGACTCATGAGCCGATTATGGTGGTATGGGACACTATATTCGTGTTGTCAGCCTACATTGATAAGGTGATGGGGGAGTGGTGCAACGAATGCGAGCAACAGCCCTGACAGCCCTTTGTAGTGACCTCGAGCATACTCTTGAATCGCAGTGAGCCTTAGAGTTAAGTCGCGGTGTATGGAGTATGAACTAGGCCTGTTTCTGTATAGTGATGAATCGTTAAAGAGGTGATGGGGGAGTGGTGTAACCTTTGTGCGTAACAGCCCTGGCAGCCTTTGCAGTGACCTAGAAAACACACAATCGTATGAGATTAACTAGGACTGACGACCCTAAAATGGATCATGTTTGGGAATGATACAAGGGAGGTACCTTAGTTTCCCAATCCTGCTGTTTGAAATGGACTAATAATAACTCGGTAATCATGCTCATCATGCATTGCATGTGCCTGGAAGATGTGGAGCATTGAGGGATGAAAGCATGTCGCGAATGTGAGATGGTGTCGCACGAGGGAGGGTGTGGTGAGGGCATACATCATGACTGCATCCATACTTGCATTAATAAGAGTAGTTAGGAGTGTTTGATTGTACTGTTTTATCATTACTGCTTAACTGAGTCGATAACATGTTAACCTATGCTTTATTGTTTCCACTGAGTTAGCTACTCACTCCGACGTTACGGGATGGTGTTTCGAACACCCACAAGACATTGTCTGATTTCAGATGGCGACGCTACTTCTGAGGCGGAACCGGACCTCTGCAATGACTACGATGCCTGCTTGTATTAGTTGTCTTCTGACGGCTTCCTGTGAGCCGTGTCCTGATCGGCGGGGCTTTCTGGGATATTGACTAGAGGACCTTACACATTTAGTATATTTTAGGATTGTACTTGTAATTATTTAACCTGGTAATGTTATCCCACTCTGGAGACTCATCTTAGTTTATATATTTTATCTATCTATCACAGTCTTCCGCTTGCAAATTTAACTGTCTCTGGAGTATGATATGTTGTTTGGCTTAATCTCACTCATGTTCACTACTCTAATACAGTCAACATCAATCATCAATCATTTTGTTGCTTAAGTGATTCATTGGAACTCAGGAGTCGAGTTTATGCTCGACCCACGATTTTGAGGGCGTTACATAATGCCCTTCCCGCAAACAAAATGTTTCCTAAATACTGCGTCTTACATCAGATTTTTACATCCAATGTAAATCCTCGGGCTGGGAATAAGAACGATCTTACTCCCTTTATGCTTAGATTTTTTCATTCTGTTGTATTGGGGATTCGTGTGTGTCTGTCTTTCTTGATTTGTCACATCATTATTCAGTTCGCTTGCATCCCAAGCATGGTTCAATTCCTTTTCGACATCTTATGTCTAGTATTACCTTTCATTATAGCATCCAAGTCCATACATATGAGGCACCAAAATCCGAACTCCCTTTTAACAACTCAAACCTGAATATGATGAACCTCACTCCTCTTCCTGAATAAAGAGAAGGAGAAGAAGAACCACAACCAATAGTAGACACAACCATTGTAAGGCCTGTATCCTAGTCCTTACCGTTCCTTAGACCCCCGCGATCTTTTCCATCGAATTCCAGCAAGCCGTGACCTATAGACAACATTTGCACGCGACCCTAAGTCACATCCCCTAGATCTGAGTCGACTCGACCCAAAACTTATACCCTAGCGACCGCATCGTCGTCGCGGTTCTAACATCGTGTCTCACGCTCTAATGCGATACCCAGGCTAGGAGTTGTGGGCCGCGTTATCTCGAAGAAATGTCGTGTGTTACGAATCCCGAGAGAATCTCTACCATCATCACATCAATCAATCAAGTACAGCCCATCACTCACCCATACCTCTCTCTTCACTAAGTCAAATGAACCCATACCTATCCCATCCCTTTCTTAGCAACAAGTCAAGGCAACCCATACCCCATGCCACCTTAAGCCCCTAAAGTCAACAAAGCCCATACCTTCCATGTCACCTCCTCTTATAACACCCTCTCCTCTATCATTTCTCTCTTCACTCCTAAGCAACCAAGAGAGAAAAACGTCCAAGCTCTAAGGAGAGTAAGAACCTCGAGTGTGAGGCCCATATCCTAGTTCGTACCGTTCCGTAGGCTTCCGCGGTCCTACCGGTCGAATTTCGGTGACCCGTGATGCCTAGATAACAGTTGTGCCCGACCCTGAGTCGTATCCCATATTACTGAGTTAGCTCAACCCGAGACTTGAATCCTTGCGACCGCGCCGTAGACGCGGTTTCGACGCCGCATCTCGCACGCCAATGAGATACCCGGGCCAGGAAGTGTCGGCTCGCGTTCAGTTCAAGAAAATGCCGAGAACCCTTCAAATCAATCACATCACATCCCATCAATCAAGTACATGTCCCATCCAAAAAAAAAACCCCTAAAGTCAACTCTCTCTTTCTCCACCCACACATGTCAAGTACACACCCATCACTTCCCATCACTCCATCACTCACTCACGCCCATCCCTCTCTCTCTACATCCCATCCTTTCTCTCTCTCATTTCTCCATTTTTAAACTCCTAAGCAACCCCAAAGGAGAGAACCATCCATGGCTTCCCAAAGAGAGGAGAAGCTTGGTGTGGCCCACTCCCTACCACCTAATCCACGTCCAATTTCCATCATCCTCCATCAAAGTGGTATCCAAGGTGTTAGGCACTCCATGGAGCTAAGAAGAAGCGAGAATGGTGGGTGATTTTTGTGTGATTTTGATGATTAGAGGCCCCACTTATAGTGGGACCCATCTTGATGTATGTATTGTATAGAGGGGCCCATAGTGGAGGGGTCCCTCCACCATTCAACGTCTCTCTCTCTCTCGCTCTCTTTTTCTCTTTCTCTCTCCCTCTTGTGATGTCGTGTGGCCCACCTGATTATGTGTTTCATCTAGCTGTCCAGCTGGGATGATGGGCCACACGCTGATGCATGTGTTTGATCCACTCCGTGCATCCACCGAGATGTAGATGATTTGCACCGTCCAAATGGACGGTGCTATGAGGACCACCATGATGTATGATTTCATCCACACCGTCCTTGGATGGGACGGTGGATCCCCACCATGACGTATGCATATTATTCATACCGTCCATCTATTTTGGAAGGCATGGCCCACCCCACACGTGTGGGGGTGGGCCCACCTTGATGTATGGATTTTGTATCCACACCGTCCATTCATTTTGGATGGTGGGCCCCATTGCTGATTGATGTCAGCATGCTCCGTGGGCTACCATGATATCTGTGTTAATTCACGCCATCCATTCCTTTGGCAGGACGTGTGGGGCCCACCCCACACGTGTTGCACGTGTGGGATGGGACCCACCTTGCTGTATGATTTATCTGCATCATCCACTGATTTGAACGGTGCTATGGGGCTAACATTATGTATATATTTTATCCACACCATCCACTTGATAAGGACGATGGGACTCAACTTGATTTATTTATTATAATCCACACCGTCTAGATTATGCTGGACGGTGCTGGACAATTTTTGGACGTTGTTGTCCAATGTTTGGACGTGCTGGACAATGTTTGGACGGTGCTGTCCAATGTTTAGACGTGCGGGACAATGTTTGGATGGTGTTGTCCAATGTTTGGACGTGTTGTCTAATGTTTGGACGTGCTGGACAATGTTTGGACAGTGCTAATTTACATGGACTATGTTTAGACAGTGTTGATTTACATGGACTAGGTTTGGACAGTGCTGATTTACATGGACTATGTTTGGACAGTGCTGATTTACATGGACTATGTTTGGACAGTGCTGATTTACATGGACAATGTTTGGACAGTGCTGATCATCATTAGTGAGCCATGTGCCCCATAGAATGATAGTGTACAGTGATACACATGTTACACCAGCAACTATTGAAATGATTTTTGGTGTAATCCAAGCTCTCACTTGATATATTCGACCCATTAATGTAGCCCACTTGTTGTATATTAGGCCCATTGGTGCGGCCCATTGATGCAGCCCACTTGATGTATATGATGGCCCATTGGTGTGGCCCATTGATGCGGCCCACTTGTTATATATGAGGCCCATTGATGCGGCTCACTTGATGTATATGATGGCCCATTGGTGTGGCCCATTGATGCAGCCCACTTGTTGTATATGAGGCCCATTGGTGATGCCCATTGATGCGGCCCACTTGATGTATATGATGGCCCATTGGTGTGGCCCATTGATGTAACCCACTCGATGTATATGAGGCCCGATGTGATATATGTTAGGCCCATGTCATGCGGTCCATTATGATATATGTTAGGCCCATGTTATGCAGCCCATTGTGATGTGTATTAGGCCCAGGTATGTGGCCCGTTGTGATGTATTTGAGGCCCAGGTATGTGGCCCGTTGTGATGTATTTGTGGCCCATTTGATAAGGCCCATCGTGATGTATTTATGGCCAATATGGCGAGGCCCGATGTGGTGTATATGTGGCCCTTGAGTGAGGCCCAATGCGATGAATGTGTGGACCGATGTAATGTGTGATTTCACTATAACGTATGTAATGATGTTTATGTCAGCCACTACTTAGGAGCGATATTGGTTAAATGTCCACATTAATGGGCAATGATGGTTAGATGTCCACATTATAACCTTCCCTTGGGCCAATTGTGAGGCCCATTCTTGTTATGAGTAGGCTGTCTAGGCTCATATATGAGAAGAGTACACCATCATCTTATAACATGCTTAGTATAACTTCATGATTTATGCCCATGCGCATCATATGTATGCTTAATATGAAGAATGATTGTTCATATCACATGCCATTGGGAAGATTATTATGGGACTCCCTGATAGGAGAAGTTGTCCACATGAGAGCAAGGTACGTGCAGGTTTGATGCATGACTGGATGGTACGACTCATACATCTCACATTTTGTGATATGACCATCGTACGCCCTAGCAACATCAGGGTCGTAGCCTCCACAGGCATATTGTGGATGGCCAGATGGGACACCAGATATTTGTTCTACACGGGGTGTTATAGATATCCCTGGGTGAAATTTTCTAAACCCTCTTGGTTCCAAAGGTTGCTCAAATGTCTAGACCGAGTGGATGCGTGAGCGCATGAGGGCCGTATACCGTTAGGCCGCATCTCCCACTGTGTCGCGGTCGGTTGGAAGGGGGTGTGGCCTTACCTGCCTGAGAAAAGGGGACAAAGCTAGGCTGAGTCTGACTAGGTCGAGGAATGGGTCTGTTATCTACGAACCGGGCCCGATATTGGCAAGCGGATAGTGAGGTCTCTTCCACTCACCTTGTTGCATGTGATGGGGTGGCAACCTGGTTTGGAGTGTACTAGACCCCGGTGATGATCCCAAAGATATACGTTACTAATATGTGGACTTATTGAGAAGGAGTTGCATACTCAGCATTTTACTCATTCATTCATTCATTCACTATCCACTCGGGCTAGTGGTGCACAACTAATTGTTGTGTACCTTCGCAATGGCCAAGATTTTGCTTAGGGCGCGCAACTAACCTGAGATCAGGAGCCTACCACATTGAGTCTTGCTATCCAAATTTAGGTATAGGACTGGTTTGGATAGAAGTCTCTTATGATGGACCCATAGCCTGCGATACTACGTACTATCATCCCAACTTCACTGCAGCTTGGTCATTTCATTCACACCGCATATTGATTTGCTTATGCGGCATTTAACATTCATGGATTTATCAGTATGTTTCTGCTTACTCTGATATTATATAACTTATGGAATTATCAGTATTTCTGCTTACTCTGATATTTGCATGCATGACACTTATCTTGCGCACACACTTTCATCACCCTCTAAGCTTTTTGTAAGCTTGTGCACGATAGATGCGTTTAGATGGCGTTAGGTTGCAGCAGCGTTGAACTTGGAGCGTGCAGCGAACTCCTAGAGCTTTGATTTTTGACATATGTATTTCCCTTTCAACATTATACTCAAATGTTTATATTAGTGGATATGTGATGATGATGTTGCCTTTGTGATTTGGGTAAACTTGTGGTTATGCTTCTTACGAGATAAATGTACACTGAAAAATCTTCCTTGTAGGATCCTAGGATCGGAATATGAAGTATAGGCGCTGGGAGCCAAGAATGGGGTACTACGGAGGCTGTCGGCACCGGATTCGGCGATCGGGAAGTTTGTGAGCCTGGTTTCTGAGTTTGGGGCGTGACACCCAGTCCCTACCCCAAATCTCTCATCCTAACCCTTTAATCTTCATCATCCTCCATCAAAGAAGAAGCCAAGGAGCTTAGCATCTCAAGGAACCAAAAAGAAGTGGAATCGATGGGTGTTTGTAGGATTAGATTATGATTTTAATGATGGGCCAAGTGGGGCCTACCGATTGATGGTATGGATCCTATTTTGGACCCAAAGTGTGGCCAATGGTCCACCATGATTCATATGTTTGATCCATGATGGGGCCATTCTCCATGGACCCCACTATGATGTTTATTTGATATCCATCTTGCTAGAGGTCATCTAGACCTTAAGTTTGTGGTGGGGATGGTATCCTCACTTGGTTTCCTTATTTGTGTGCCCACAAGATTTGGGACCCAATATGATGTATGTATTGTATTCTAAGGGAGGGCTCATAGTGGCGGAGCCCCTCCTCTCCTCACGTCTCTCTCTCTCTCTCTCTCTCTCTCTCTCTCTCTCTCTCTCTCTCTCTCTCTCTCTCTCTCTCTCTCTCTCTCTCTCTCTCTCTCTCTCTCTCTCTCTGTTGATGGCCCACCTTGATGCGAGTATTTAATCCATGCTGTCCGAACCAGTGAACGCCCCTGCTGTCCATCTAGTGGACGCCCTTGCCGTCCACCCAGTGGGGATACCCTTGCTGTCCAGCAGGCCCAAATGAAGGGATAAAACACAAATATTAGCTCGATTTCAAGTTTAGTGGGCCACATGCGTGGACCCCACTTGGATGCATGCATTTTATCCAAGGCATCCAGCAACAGGCCCACGGTGCTGCCCAGTGTAGGTCTGTATGATCGGTCAGTCATGTAGGTATGTTTTTCAAGGGAAACACAAATATCAACTTGTTTAGAAGAGGGGTGGCCCACACACGTGAACCCCACCTTGATGTATGTAATGTATCCACACTGTCCAATCTGTGAGGCTATTTCAGACCGTCCATCTGCTGGACAGATCTAGTAGGTAATGTAACACCCAGAAAATCGGGGGTCGAGTATAAACTCAACTCCCGAGTTCCAATGCATCACTTATGCAACATAAAGATTGATGATTGAATGTTGTTCGTATTAGTGCATTAAAGAAGAATGGGATTAAGCCAAAACAACATATCATACTCCAGAGACAGTTAAATTACGCAAGCGGAAGACTGTGATAGATATATAAAATATATAAACTATTGTAAGCCTCCAGAGTGTGAACATGTTACCAGGTTAAATATATCAATGTATACTCCAAAAATGGACAAAATGAATATATAAGGGTGTTCCAAAAGAGCAAACAAAAGTGTAATGGCATCTAATCAACAACCCTGTAACCCCGTCGATCAGAAGATGGTCTACATAGACCCGCCTGATAGCTGTATAAAGGAGAATCCCTCCTCATCAACATGAAAGTCCGGCTCCGCTTCACAAGCATCGCCATCATCTGAAACTCAAACAGGGCCTGGTTGATGTGTACAACACCATCCCGTAACGTGGGAGTGAGTGATCAACTCAGTGGAACAATAAAGCAGAGGTTAACATGTTATCAATTCAATCAAGCAATAATGATAAAGCAGTAAATCACACATCCCTAAGTACTCTTGTTAATGCAAGAATGGTATGAATGTATGATGCATGCCCTCGCCTACGCTCCCTCAGTGACTTCATCTCACGTTCACGCATGAACAACACTGCCTCAGTGCTTGACCTACTACGCCTGAACGCACGTGTAATGCGGTACATGCATATGACTACCAAGTTCTTATTAGTCCTTTTCATTCAGCAGGATTTGAAAACTAAGGTACCTCTCTTATATTAATACCTAAACAATGATCCATTCTACGGTCATCAGTCCTAGTAAATCTCAAACGATGTTGCGGTTCTAGGTCACTGCAAAGGGCTCATCGGCAAATCAGTGCAGGCCTAGTTTATACTCTTATTGCTACGGAAGGGTCGTTGCCTTCACGTACACTCAGAGTACGAAATAGGTCACTACAAAGGGCACGTCTAGGGCTGCTAGGGCTGCTGCATGGAATCGTTACACCACTCCCCCATCACCCATCATGGCTTCGTCACCAAAATATTGTAGGCCGACAGATCAAATACAGTGTCCCGTACACCGTATTCGGCTCACGAGTCTGGGTTGCTCATTGGTCACTACGGGGAGGCTCGTCGCCCCAGCGTAGGCCGACAGCTCGACCACGGTGTCCCATACCACCATGTCCAGCTCATGAGTCTTAGCAGATCGAGGTACCAAGGTTAACGGGGTTACCACTGGTGAGTTTGGTACCTTAAGTTCAAGCAGTAGCGTCCAAACATGGTGAACATACATAGGGCCAATCAGGTTACTTGACGAGCTCGACTAGCACGAGCGCACCCAAAGTTGATCGACATGAAGTGCATAAGCTCTCCATGTGGCCTAACCACTGCCGACAACTTTAATATGACTTGGGTTCGTCAAACACGTCCTACATGGCGAATGAATCTCAGCCACGACTTCAAGCCTATTACCGATTGCCTGGACTATACAATAGCCCCAATCACCTTCAATTACAATAAAATATCCTAGAAGATAGCTAAAGCAGTAATGGATCAAGATTTCAAATCATACAATCAAAGGTCTGATATTGTCCGCTTTAATATGACTTGGGTTCGTCAAACACGTCCTACATGGCGAATGAATCTCAGCCACGACTTCAAGCCTATTACCGATTGCCTGGACTATACAATAGCCCCAATCACCTTCAATTACAATAAAATATCCTAGAAGATAGCTAAAGCAGTAATGGATCAAGATTTCAAATCATACAATCAAAGGTCTGATATTGTCCGCTTTAGGGCTGCCAGGCCTGTTGCACAGAATCGTTACACCACTCCCCCATCACCCTTCACTGCTTTGTTTATTGCATTTATGGAATACAACATAAACATACATTTATACATATGCATTACATAGAAAAACAAACACTATAATATACGGTACATGGAGGAAAGCATACACATAGTTAAAGGAGTTGAGAATCATATCTCAACACCCAATTAGAGAAGAATTTATAAGCACTTACTCATAAAAACATTTTTTTTAACATACACTTAGTCTACACATAACTCATACATGATATGTAGTAGTTAGAATACGTATTTGGGCAAGTCCTTTGGTCAAAAGATTACCGCCTATACAACAATCACATATCCACGACGGTTAGTCGTGACATACACTACTGCATAGTTTATACTCACTTAGACATTTTCACAAACACTTAGGCTACGACTTGTACATACACGATGTCTGTTAATATAACAAGTATTAAGTTAATCCGTTCACCCAGAAGTTGATACACATGCATCTTGTATACCTAGACAACAATTAATCATGACAAGCACAAATCTGTATTTCATACATATACGGTATTTTCTACAAATACGAGGAATACAGTATATTCAACATAGTTAACGTATATCTGAAAAATGAAACGGACAACACTTTGTACATGTATAATAGCATCCACGTCAGTAATATATCATTAACTGACATTAAAAGCCTTAAAAACCATAACCTATACGTTTAAAGTCCGCACCTTATGCCGTAGAACCGTAACGGATTCGATAAAGACTCTAAGGCTTCATCAACGATGGTATATCAACCTATAGCATGAGTTAAGTCAGCTATCTCGCCACTTATAACAATTGAAACCCTAGAACAGATTAGGGTTAGGTTTTCTTACCTAAGAACGGGGTCGGTATTGCCGGTAGAGCGGTACGGAAGAGCTGATTCAGCCCGTGGAATGATGGGATTGAATCCCAGGAATGAAATCCAACTCTCTCTCTCTCTCTCTCTTTCTCTCTCTTTCCTTTCTTCTCTCTCCTAGGGTTTCCCAAATTCGTATGGGATGATAGAGTGAGGGCTTAAGGCCCTTATATAGGCCTAAAACTGATGCAAATGGCCCCAAGGCCAAGGTATACTTAGGTTATAGCCAAAGTGCATCTGTTTCAGCTCAACGGAGCACTTCCGGAGCCCCCCTCGTGATCCAAAGGACGGACTTAAGCTCTCTGACCATGGATCTAGGTCAAGTTAAGTTTTTGTTCCAATTGGGTTTCCAGATCGCATGTGGCGGACTAGTTTTAGTTCAACGGTCACCGAACCTCGATCAGGGCCACGAGTACACTGACTTGTGTATGAAATTTCTTCTGATCCGAGGGTGTATTTGGGTCAGATTCTGACGGTCTAATTGCTTATATTCGGCCCACAAGTGACAAGTCTCAGATTACTTAAATGAGATGTAATTTCTAAAGAAAACCACATTTTCTCACACTCTTCGCTCCTGGCTCAAACGAATAGCCCCAGGACACTATCTGGAGTTGATTTCCGAGATGGTTGTCAACCCCAGCAAGGCAGTCCTAATTATATAATTTCGTAGAATCGGACTTTCGATATGCGGTCCAGATTCGATACGAAGTTTAAATGTACTCCCGAGAGTAACTGGGTAATGAGATTGATCCTAGATTTCAGGGTAACCTAGCGACGATGATTCTACAAGTTTTGGGTCTTGCAAATCGTATTTAAAGTGATTCAAGTGGATTTCACAGCTAATCTAGTTTAGAACTTAGTTAAACTTGTCTAATTTCTAAAGGATTTGAGGTTTGAGAAGTTAATAAGGGGTTAAGATCAACCCCTTACCTAAAGACATCTAACTTCAGGTTGGCAAAAATCTGGGGCGTTACAATCTACCCCCCTTAAAAATAATTTCATCCCCGAAATTGCCTAAGGGCAAGAAGTAAAGATTTTATTATTTCTTTTACTAAGGTTTTATTGATTTCAAGTTTATATGCGGGGTAGAGCATATACTGTCTATGTTATTCTGGTTCATTTTAATCTACCCCCCTTAAAAAACTTATGTCTTTATCTTGTGCTTATACCTTAACGGTTTGCTACAAGTTATTTCTTCATCTATTTGGAGTCTTGACAGTGATTCCCATCTATTTAGAGTAAGATATTTATTTTCAATAGTCGACCAACACGGAGAGACAGTTGTAATGGGTTTGATCTCGATACATCGATCATCTACCTGACCAGGGTAGAAGGCTCATCGTATCCCTTCCTAGTCCTAGTAGATCCTGGTCTTCTGCTCGGTCAAAGCAGTGAGTCCATTGGTAGTCGCCCAGGATTGAGAATTGGGTCAAGCCGCGAATGCTTCGCAGTTGTATATTCCAATAACTTCGTAGTCTGATCACTATAAAAACTTAGGGAATGTTCATCAATGAAAGGTTCAAATTTCCTAGTCATAAGGTTGCCCGTTGGGTCTTGGTCTAGGAGAGTCCTCATCTTAATTCATGTCCATGGTAGTAGTTAAACTCGTACTCCTTGTTAGGCCCTTTCTGTAAGACGAATTGGTTTAATACTTAAACCCTAATTACCTTCCTTCTAGTAACTTTATTATCAACATTCTAAAAAAGGTTCAAATCCTATTTAGTGACTTATCTTTATGGATAGCCTGGATCAATTCCATTCGATCCTGGGTCAGTGGGCTATCGGCCCACTAAGCTTCCATTGCACCCTAACTCGACCGCATTCATAACCTTTCTATCCCCCCTTAAAAACTTATTTAAGGCTCAAGAATCCATATCTCGCTCCGTATGTCAGAACGAGGTACAATTTAGACCTAGTTGAATACTGTAAGATACTCTATACGTTATTAGGGCATAAGGAATTTGGACAAAATAGGTTAACGCGCAGACTATCTTTCTAAGGCCATATGCACAATATGTATGCCCGAATGGTCTGTGATTGAGGACCTAATCCCTAACTCTCTGTTGCCCATTTGAGAAATTTCTTAGGCCCGAGCAAGGTATCCCTATTGGCTATGTGTTCTTAACACTTCTCAAAAGCGAAGTAACAAACTTTTGGTTGTAAGTGGTTCGGTCAACACGGAAGGAAAGTTGTGGAGTGGGTCTGAGCCGGATACATAGACCTTCTGCCTAGCTAGGACAGAAAATTGTCGTATCAGTTATTAATCCTAGTTAATCCCAACCTTCTGCTTGATCAGAGCATTGAGTTCATTGGTAACTACTAGGATTGATAATTCAATTCAAACCGCGAATACCTCACTTATATATAGTTCTCTACTCCGTGTTCCCGATTGTAATAAGCCCTTGAGAAGACAATCCTAGGGGGTGTGTTGTTTTGATCTAACGTTCAATCAGAGGAATATATAACTTTTCTCTAAGCGTGAATAGTTTTTAAATAAGCCTATAAGTGTTAGGGGTATTCAACGAAGGAATGAGATCTCACTCCAACCTAATCAAGTCAACTACTAAATCTATCTTTCAAATATCTTAGCATAATTGGTCTTTTACATTCCTTAATATAACCTAGTCGTAATTTAGGACCAGTGGAAAACCAAGAGTTGTAATCCAAAGTCTATGCTTATACACTAGATGATTTTATACCAATTCTAATATAAGAAATTGTTTATCGCTTAGGGTCAAACGTTGTCTAATTGGAATTGAGTTACCCGAACTTGAATTTAACTACACTCGAGCACTACACACATGCTCATATTAGCTAAGAAGGTCCTAGGGTTCACATTATTAATTTGTTGGATTTCCTATACTGCCAGATTTGTGTGCAAAATCTATGAGTACCAACTCTAGGTCCAAAACTCTAAGGCCTATTTAGCTAGTGGTCTTAAGTTGTATTAGATGAGACTGCATTGCTAATCCCGCCTCGGGATTTGGAAATGGCATATTTGGAAGGAGGGTGGGATGGGATTAAAATCAATTTCATCGGCTTTGAAAAATGAGTCTTGTGTTGGAAAGTGTGAGATGAGATTTGTGGGTTTGGAAAGTTATGAGATACAAAAGTTGGGTTTTGTGCTCATATGAGTGTGAAATGGTGAGGCTAAGAGGAGAAAGAGATGGGTTTAGAGGAGTAATGGTAGAGGGGTGGAAGGAATTCACAATTGTCAAGTACAACTCCTGTTAAGCATTCTACACATTCGATACCAAAAAAAGCTTCATGCATTTCATTTAACCCAAAATCGTTATAATACATGGGATGTAGCCTTACATGGACCATGACAGAAGATGCATGTGAGCTAATACAACCAAGCTTTACACACTGAAAACATTCTACTAACTACTAAACTACTAGGCTCATCAACCCGAACATAAACATAACTTAAAGCAATAACAAAATTAAGTTACAAGACAACGCCATGGATGACTAGGCATCCGAGTCTGGCGAAGGAGGAGGGGCGCCCTTATCCTGCAAGCAGCACAGGATAGTCTTTAAAGGACGAGTCACCTTCTTGAACTTATATTTCACAAGGCCCCGAAGATCCATAATATCCTGTCGTAGGACCGCCTGACCCTGTCATAGGGCGGCATGATCCTCCTCAAGTCAACCTATACGAGCATCCCTAGTAGCCTGATCAGTGTCCTGCTCCGGTGGCGTAGGAGGGGAGCTCTCCTCTGCATCCTGGGCCTCCTCTTCTTCCTCACTCTCTTCTTCTTGTATTTCAGCTCTGCCTTCATCCTCACTTTGTTCATCTTCACTCTCTGTCTCATCCTCACTCTCCTCAAGTCGGGCTTGTCACTGTCGTGGACCGATTTCCATCTGATTGAGAGTGGTCTCATTGATGAAATGTTATAGCACTGGAAGTTCTGCGCTAAGACTGTAGCAGAACTCACGTGCAATCTTGCATATAAGCCGGCCAAAGGGGAGGGAATCTGTCCTTCTATTTTAGCGTGCGGTCAGAACAATCTGTCGCAAAACATACGTGGGCACGCATAACTTCTCTCCCTGCCCCGACTGGTATAGAAAGTCGACCATCAGGCGCGTGCACTCACTACGATTGCTCCACCTGGGATAGACGTTGAACGTGAAAATGTGATGGAGTAGACGGAAGTCGTCAGTCATGCTGGTCGCTAGAAGACTGTTATTTGGCTGCCACTGAACCAGTCGACCATAAAGAGAACGCGTATGGCGATCCCTTTCTCGTGCATTTTTCAGATTCTTCTAGCTCGCGTGGACTTGACCAAGCGGTATGCCCAGGAGTCGAGCTATCAAGCCAGCGTCGATTGTGGCCTCCCGATCTCTTCCGAATGGGATCTTAAACTGCAAGGGATGTAGCATAGGCTCTCGAATATGGGCATAGAATGCACGGACAGTACCATCATTCACGTGATATCTTCCCTCAAACACAGGGCCCCAACTAGTTTCAGTTAGGCGCTCCAATAGCAGTTACTTGCCAAAGAGTCACCCATCCACTTGAGCTTTAAAAAGGACCCTACGACCCGCATATCATCCATGGGACAACTCTGCCAATAGAGTTCTTGGGAGAGGAGCCTGGGGATTGAGGTCCCGCTTCGTCCGTATCTCGTGCTCAACGCTCGTGCTTGCGGCGGCGCCTCTCGGTCTCCTTGCACGAGTGGGGCGACTTATCCCGACTTTATCCATGACACCCTTTCTCTTTCCCATGAGAGAGAGAAAGGTGGAGATTGAGAAAATGGCCGTAACAACTTCGAATAGAGCCGTGGAAAAGGGAAGAAAAGGGCTGGAGTCTTTAGGTCTACACGGATTTGAGCCTCCTAGGGGCGTGTAAAGGCTCAAATGGAAGGGAATGAAGAGGGAAAGTGAAGAAAGAGGATGGGTAGTGGGTGTACACGAGTTTGAGCCTCAAATAGAGGATTCAAGAGCTCAAATCGGAGAGAAGGGAGAGGTAGGCAGCAATGGAGATGGGTATACAGCAGGGCGGTGGCGAGGGTGCACGAAAATGGAAAAGAAGGAGGTTGAAGGGGTGATTTTTGTGCAAAATCAGAAGTTTGGGAGAGAAAGGAAAGCTTGGGAGGGTGATTTGTGAAGGGGCGGAGGGTTTGGAAGGGTTTTAACCGAAACCCCGTGGACAGGTGGGCCATACAACACCTCACAATCATCGGCCCGCGTCGGCCCGCCCGGCCTGGCCCTCTAGTCGGCGAGGCCTCACCGACCTCTAGAGGTTCTAGCGAGGTCCTCCCCTCCCCCTTGGTCCAAAATGTGTGGGGCCCACCGAATTGCTAGTTTTGGTCCCCCAACTCTGATTCGAGTCGTTTCGGGGCCTTTCGGGTAGTTTCTGATGTATACTCTCGTTTACCGACTGTTGACGGCTGGGATGGGGTAATTTGTGGTCTAGACCCGTCGTTTGATGGTCTAGGAGTGATCCGGGGTGGCCTCATTCGATCACGGAGGTGTACGGACTCGATCTCAGCGATCGTTTTCGGTGAACTTCGTCAATTGGCGAAATTGGGACACCTAGGACTGTTTCAACATTTCTTCGCACCTACCTAAGTTGAATTTGCGTCAGCGTACATTGTGTGACCATAACCCAGGTCCGGTTTAATCCAAATCATGCTCCGATACCATCTTGTAACGCCCTAAAAATCGGGGGTCGAGCATAAACTCAACTCCCAAGTTCCAACGCATCACTTATGCAGCAAAAAGAATGAAGATTGAATGTTGTTCATATTAGTGCATTAAAGATGAATGAGATTAAGCCAAAACAACATATCATACTCCAGAGATAGTTAAATTACGCAAGTGGAAGACTGTGATAGATATATAAAATATATAAACTATTGTTAGTCTCCAGAGTGTGAACATGTTACCAGGTTAAATATATCAATGTATACTCCAAAAATGGACAAAATGAATATATAAGGGTGTTTCAAAAGAGCAAATGAAAGTGTAATGACATCTAATCAACAACCCTGTAACCCCATCGATCAGAAGATGGTCTACATAGACCCGCCTAATAGCTGTATAAAGGAGAATCCCTCCTCATCAACATGAAAGTCCGACTCCTCTTCACAAGCATCGCCATCATCTAAAACTCAAACAGGGTCTGGATGGTGTGTACAACACCGTCCCATAACGTGGGAGTAAGTGATCAACTGAGTGGAACAATAAAGCAGAGGTTAACATGTTATCAATTCAATCATGCAATAATGATAAAGAAGTAAATCACACATCTCTAAGTACTCTTGTTAATGCAAGAATGGTATGAATGTATGATGTATGCCCTCGCCTACGCTCCCTCAGCGACTTCATCTCACGTTCGCGCATAAACAACACTGCCTCAGTGCTTGACCTGCTACGCCTGAACTCACTCGTAATGCGGTGCATGCATATGATTACCAAGTTCTTATTAGTCCTTTTCATTCAGCAGGATTGTGAAACTAAGGTACCTCCCTTATATCAATACCCAAAAAATGATCCATTCTAAGGTTGTCAGTCCTAGTAAATCTTATACGATGCTGCGGTTCTAGGTCGCTGCAAAGGGCTCATCGCCAAATCAGTGTAAGCCTAGTTTATACTCTTATTGTTACGGAAGGGTTGTCACCTCCATGTAGACTTAGAGTATGCTTGAGGTCACTACAAAGGGCACATATAGGGCTGCTAGGGCTGTTGCATAGAATCGTTACACCACTCCCCCATCACCCATCACGGCTTCGTCACCAAAACATTGTAGGCTGACAGCTCAAATACAGTGTCCCATACCACCGTATTCGGCTCACGAGTCTGGGTTGCTCATTGGTCACTACGGGGAGGCTCGTCGCCCCAGCGTAGGCCGACAGCTCAACCACGGTGTCCCATACCACCATGTCCGGCTCATGAGTCTTAGCGGATCGAGGTACCAAAGTTAACGGGGTTACCACTGGTGAGTTTGGTACCTTAAGTTCAAGCAGTAGCATCCAAACATAGTGAACATACATAGGGCCAATCGGGTAACTTGACGAGCTCGACTAGCACGAGCGCACCCAAAGTTGATCGACATGAAGTGCATAAGCTCTCCGTGTGGCCTAACCACTGCCGACAACTTTAATTCGACTCGAGTTCGTCAAACACGTCCTACGTCGCGAATGAATCTCAGCCACGACTTCAAGCCTTTTACCGATTGCCTAGACTATACAATAGCCACAATCACATTCAATTACAACAAAATATCCTAGAAGATAGCTAAAGCAGTAATGGATCATGATTTCAAATCATACAATCAAAGGTCTGATATTGTCTGCTTTAGGCCTGTCAGGGCTGTTGCACGGAATCGTTACACCACTCCCCCATCACCCTTCATGGCTTTGTTTATTGCATTTATGGAATACAACATAAACATACATTTATACATATGCATTACATAGATAAACAAACACTATAATATACGGTACATGGAGGAAAGCATACACATAGTTAAAAGAGTTGAGAATCATATCTCAACACCCAATTAGAGAAGAATTTATAAGCACTTACTCATACAGACATTTTTTTTTACATACAGTTAGTCTGCACATAACATCATACATGGTGTGTAGTAGTTAGAATATGTATTAGGGTAAGTCCTTTCGTCAAGGGATTGCCGCCTATACAACAATCACATATCCATGACGGTTAGTCGTGGCATACACTAATGCATAGTTTATACTCACTTAGACATTTTTGCAAACACTTAGGCTACAACTTGTACATACACGATGTATGTTAATATAATAGGTATTAAGCTAATCCGTTCACCTAGAAGTTGATACACATGCATCTAGTATACCTAGACAACAATTAATCATGGCAAGCACAAATCCGTATTTCATACGTATACGATATTTTCTATAAATACGAGGAATACAGTATATTCAACATAGTTAATGTATATCTGAAAAATGAAACGGATAGCACTTTATACATGTGCAATAGCGTCCACGTCAGTAATATATCATTAACTAACATTGAAAGCTTTGAAAACCATAACCTATATGTTTAAAGTCCGCACCTTATGCCGTAGAACCGTAACGGATTTGATAAAAACTCTAAGGCTTCGTCAACGATGGTATATCAACCTATAGCATGAGTTAAGTCCGCTATCTCGCCACTTATAACAATTGAAACCCTAAAACAGATTAGGGTTAGGTTTTCTTACCTAAGAACGGGGTCGGTATCGCTGGTAGAGCGGTATGGAAGAGCTGATTCAGCCCGTGTAATGATGGGATTGAATCCTAGGGATGAAGTCCAACTCTCTCTCTCTCTCTTTCTCTCTCTTTACTCTCTTCTCTCTCATAGGGTTCCCAAATTCGTATGGGATGAGAGAGTGAGGGCTTAAGGCCCTTATATAGGCCTAAAACTGATGCAAATGGCCCCAGGGTCAAGGTATACTTAGGTTATAGCCAAAGTGCGTTTGTTTCAGCTCAATGGAGCACTTCCGGAGCCCCGCTTGAGCCAAAGGTCGGACTTAAGCTCCCTGACCATGGATCTAGGTCAAGTTAAGTTTCCGTTCCAATCGGGTTTTCAGATCGCATGTGGCGGACCAGTTTTAGTTCAACGGTCACCGAAACTCGATCAGGGCCATAAGTACACTGACCTGTGTATGAAATTTCTCCTGATCCGAGGGTGTTTTTGGGTCAGATTCTGACGGTTTGATTGCTTATATTCAGCCCGCAGGTGACAAGTCTTAGATTACTTAAATGAGATGTAATTTCTAAAGAAAACCACATTTTCTCACACTCTTCGCTCCGGGCTCAAACGTATAGCCCTGGGACACTATTTGGAGTTGATTTCCGAGATGGTTGTCAAGCCCAGCAAGGCGGTCCTAATTATATAATTTCGTAGCAAACGGACTTTCGATGTGCGATCCAGATCCGATACGAAGTTTCAATGTACTCCCGAGAGTAACTGGGTAACGAGATTGATCCTAGATTTCAGGGTAACCTAGCGTCGATGATTCTACAAGTTTTGGGTCTTGCAGATCGTATTTAAAGTGATTCAAGCAGATTTGACAGCTAATCTAGTTTAGCACTTAGTTAAACTTGTCTAATTTCTAAAGGATTTGAGGTTTGAGAAGTTCATAAGGGGTTAGGATCGACCCCTTGCCTAAGGACATCTAACTCCAGGTTGGTAAAAATTTGGGGCGTTATAGACAACCAGGCCCACTGTGATGTACATATAAACCTGTTGAGCTCATATAGTTTAGAGGGAGGTATGGGGTCGACCCACCTCCTAGGTGACCCACACTCAAGTGGGATCCACCACATATGTGTGTTTATCCAAGGCGTCCATCTGTTAGACACCCAAATAGGGCAAGTAGCCCAGCAGGATTGGCTGTTCAGCAGGATGGTTGGGCCTGCCATAGTGTTTGTGTTATAACCATGTTGGTCGTCCACAGGAGGAGCCCACCTTCTATGATTATTCCATTCAGGTCGTCCATGAGCCTGACCGCCCAGTAGATCCATCATTGAAACCCTCTTAGGGCCACTGTGATGTTGTGAGAAGCCTAACTAGGGACTATGAGGCCCACTAATGAGGCCCACCTTGTATTTATGTGTTCCACCTATTCCGTCTAGCAGGTCCAACAGTCCTATTGGGCTGACCGCTCACCATATGGCCCACCTTTCTGTGTGCGTTGTTAAGCCATGCTGGCCATCGGTGTGGGGCCCATTTGTAATAATGTGGTGTGGGCCATTCTGTGTATGGGCCTACACAACTGTAGCAGATCCAAATCTCAGGTGGATGCCCACCAGGATGTGTGTTGGGCTGGGACATCCCACCATGGGGCTGCCTAATGAGGCCCATCTCGTTGTGTGTGCTATATACATGTTATCCATCTGTTTTCTAGGCTGTATGCTGCCCTGTGAGGCCCACTTTGATTTATGTGTTATATGTACATTGTCCATCCATTTTCTGGACCGTGGGCCACCCTATGAGGCCCACCATGATGTGTGCGGTGTGTACACGCTGTCCTCCCATTTTTCTAGTCATTGCAAGACCGTGGGCCCCATTAAGAAGCAGGCCCAATCCCAAGTGGACCACACTATGGATAGTGGTGGTTGAGTGCCCATCGTGGGCTGCCTTGTAAGGACACCTCGATGTATGTGTTATACACGTTGTCCATCCACCTTTCTAGTTATTGTAGGCCTAAGGGCCCCATTGGGAGTCAGATCCAAATCCCAAGTAGACCGCACAATAGAAATAATGGTGGGGAACAATGGTGGTTAAATGCCCACCATTGAAAACCATCCTAGGGCTCACCATGAAGTCCATTCCCCATCCTTTCTTCTTTCACCCAACTTGGAATAGGGTCCCACATATGTGGTAGGGGATAGACCTCATGTGAGACCCGTATCCTAGCTCGTACTGTTCCATAGGCTTCCGCGGTTCTCCCGATCGAATTCCGGCGACCCGCGATCTGTTATTGGTGTTTGTGCGCAATCCTAAGTTATGTCCCGTATATCAGAGACGGCTCGATTCAAAACTTGTACCCTTACGACCGCGCCGTCGATGCGATTCCGACGTCGTACCTCCCGCCTCGAGGCAATACCTGGGCTAAGAGATGTGGGCCAGCGTTCAGTTCGAGGAAAAATGTTGCGCTTTGTAAAACCCTAGAGAATATGTCAAATCATTCAATCAATCACATCAATCAAGTACACATCAAAGGTTAAGTACATATCCCATCACTCCCTTACCAAAGCAACCCCAAAGTCAAAGCAACCCATCCCTTACATGTCAAAGTACACATCAGCCATCACTCCATTACCCATCCCTCTCACTCCTTACAACCTCTCTCTCTTTCATTTCTCTCTCATTCCTCCCAAGCAATCATCCATAGCTCCATGAGAGGAGAAAAGCTTTATGTGGTCCACTCACTACCACCCAATCCCACCCTCCAAAATTAATCTTAATCGTTTAATCTTGTTTCCTTGGAGCTCTAGAACCCGTTGGTGGAAGAAGTAAGAAAAGATCTTGAGGTGGGAGTTTTTTTTGTTTTGATTTTTGTGATTTTGATGTGATAGGGCCCACTTGTGGTGAGACCCATCTTGATGTATACCTTGTATCAAAGAGGGGCCCATAGTGGCGGGGTCCCTCCCATCTCCACCGTTTTCTCTCTCTCTCTCTCTCCCTCTCCTTCTTTTGATGGCCCACCTTGGACGTATGTATTATGTATCTACACCATCCATCTTGCTCCCTAGCCCAATGAATAGATTCAAATCTCAGGTGGAGTGTATAGTCCACCACGTGGGACCACCTGATGTTTGTGTTGTATCCACCATCCACACGTGTGGACCCACAAGATGATGTGTTTGAAAATAGCGGTGAAGACCGCTTGAATTGAAGTTGGAATATGTCAATACGTCTTAGAGGGGGGTGAATAGTGTAAGTGCTATGATTTGATTCCTCTTTGATTGTCAAATTTTGTATCAAAACTTCTCCGTATGTCGTGTGTTTATATCTTGATAAATTTGTTCGAGACACCTCGTCAACACTTGAAGTCCAGCTCAAAGAATTCTTCAAGCTTCATGATAGTTCAAGCTATAATATTAAGAGAGAACTCAGGATCAAGACTCAAGTTCAAGTGCAAGTCAAAGTTCAAGATTCAAATCTAAATGCAGGACTCAAGTACAACTTAAAGTTACATTGAAGCCTCTGAAGTAGTCAAGCTACATCGAGAAGAAATCAAGCTTCGTAAAGATCAAAGTCTAAGCAAATGAAGTGCTCAATGTCCATACTTCATGTTTCAGGTTTGATAGACCTTTAGATTGACCTTAGGGTAGGTCACTTTGGATACATAATCCAAATGAATATTATTACATGATTTTGGTCTACTCTAAGACCAGTCCTAGACCCTGTTCGACCGGTCCTAGCGCTGTCTTGACCAGTCTAAGAAGTTCCAAGACCAGTCCTAAAATGGTTGCAATTTATCGAATTTTTTGGTTCGGCTACGACCAGTCCTAAAGTCTGCTCGACCGGTCGTGAGATGGTCTCGACTCGACCTTCGACCAGTCGTAAGGCTTCGACTCAAACTCCAGCAACTAAATCAATTGTTGCATGACCAGTCGTGGACTGCCTACGACCGGTCGTAAAACGGTCTGATGCGATCGCGCTCAAAAATTCAAAAATCAGTTTATTCCAAGACCAGTCGTGGTGACCCTAGGACCAGTCGAAGACAAATTTCTT
Source organism: Magnolia officinalis (assembly GCA_021015155.1). Lineage (NCBI taxonomy): Eukaryota > Viridiplantae > Streptophyta > Magnoliopsida > Magnoliales > Magnoliaceae > Magnolia > Magnolia officinalis. The sequence goes on along the minus strand of JAJHSJ010000002.1, from coordinate 41,172,623 downwards.
CAACTATAAATTGCACACGAATTTTAGAGTTTTTCATTGAATAATTAAGTGAATTCAAGGCTCCACTCTGAGATAAGTCTACGTTTATTTTAAAGCTATTTTGTGCATAATTTCTTTCTCTTTTTGATAGCTTATTTAATTTGATTTTGTTTCTGTATTCCAATCTAATTTGAAAAGAGGAATTGACTTATTCCTTCTTCTTGGAATCAAAATCAAATATAGCTACGTCCAACTAGTTTAAATCTAAAATCAATTAGAACTTAGAACCATATTAAAGTGAGTAGTGGACATTAAACTTCTATATTCGAACGTCTACTCTAATTGGTTCTTCCGGGCAGCTACAAGAGGAGAAATCCAGGTATTTTACAATTCTGTAAATTCCATTCCATTTTGGTTTTTGTTTGGGTTTCGCTAGAAAAATCTCAATTTGTGTGGTTATCTGAGGAGAGCCAGAAAACTCAAAAGTATGGGTTTTTGAATTGTGTAAGCCCAAGTGAAAAAGACACAATTGTAAAGGTTTTGGGTGAACCTGTGAAAACCTATTTGATAGTGAACGCTAATATCCCCTGTGTGAGGATATTAGGAGTGGAGTAGCATTCTGTGTGGCTGTTGAAGAACAATTGGTGTACACACAGGCAAACCACTATAACTCTTTGTCTTGTGGATTGAATGCTTGCTTAATTTTCATATCTTTTATCATTCAATTGTGTGGAATGTACATGTGGATGTGAATGTTGTATCAATTTACATTTCAAGCAAGTGTGAGGATTGTTGTAATAAATTAGATCTATATTTCTGCACTTAATTTCAATTCTCTGCTATTCATTTATTTCTATTAAAATTGAGTTCTTGATTCAAAAGATGTTCTAGAAATAATGTTGTCCTACCATAAGCCCTTGTTTATTATGGTGTAAGGTTGTCCTTAGAACTGAATTTGTATCAATCTCTCAATACTTATTTATTAAGGTGATTTGATTTCAGCATTGTGAATTGATCTATAATTGTAAGGCTATTGATTAATTTTATTCCACTGATTTTATTTTAATTTGGCATAGTCCTATTCACCCCCCCCCCCCCTCTAGGACATATAGCTTGGCCTTTTCAAGTGGTATCAGAGCCTAATAGCTCGTTCTTAATTTTTTTTGGATTTATTTCCTGCGCTAACGATCTAAGCTATATTAATAAGATGTCAAATTTTGATAGTCTATCAGTCACTAGGCCTCCACCCTTTGATGGCTCCAACTATGCCTATTGGAAACCCAAAATGAGGATCTTCCTCAAATCAATGGATGAGAGTGTGTGGCGAGCCACAGTGACCGAATGGAACTCTCCTACCATTGAAGTAACTGAATCTGACGGTTCAAAAACTATGTCTGTACCTGCTTATTATTTATGGACCACCCTTCAGAAAAGTGAGTATAGTGTCAATGTTAAAGCACTAAATGCAATCACTTACTAACTATCACCGGATGAGTTCAAAAGAATTATATCCTGTGATACTGCAAAGCAAGCCTGGGATATACTAGGAATGACACACGAGGGTACATCAATTATCAAAAAGTCTAAAATCCAACTCCTCACAACCAAATTTGAAGAAATTCATATGGAGGAAAATGAAATGTTTATGGACTTTTACACTAAACTAAATGACATTGTAAACTCTATGTGGGGTCTTAGCGATAAAATTCCAGAAATTAAAGTGTGTGCAAAGATACTACGCTCACTTCCTGAACGGTTCAATTCTAAAGTAACCGCGATCCAGGAACTTCGTGATACGGATAATATGAGGGTAGAAGAACTAGTTGATTCTTTACAAACCTATGAATTAAATTTTAAAGCTCCTAATGGTAAATCTATAGCTTTGAAATCTTCTAAAGGTATTTCTCAAGAAAACTCAGATTTAGAAAATTCTGAAGATGATATGGCTCTTTTCGTGAAAAAGTTTTACAAATTTTCAAAAGCAAGAAAAGAGTCAATTTTCAAAAGGGAAATGAAAAGAAACGATCTAAACCTAAGTCCAAAACTTGAAAGTCTTTGAAAGACAGTCAGTGTTACAACTGCCAAGAGTATGGGCATTTAGCAAACAAATGTCCTAAAAAGGACAGACCAAGAAGGAAGGGTATGTTGGCTACTTGAGATGAATCGTCTGATTCTGAAGCATCTTCTAAATCAGAAAATTCTGAAACCGAGTCGGGCAGTGAAGTTAAAGCCCTTATGACTCTAGCCAAGTTTACTTTTTCAGATCACGATGATTCAACAAGTGAAGAAAATTTGAATAGTGATTATGAAAATGAAGAAGATCTTCAAGATGCTTATAATGCCTTATATAAGGAAAAGTTGTAAAATTGCTGTCAAACTTAAGCTTCAAAAAGAAAAGTTTTCTAAACTCAGAGAATGTTTTGAAACTCTTGGTTTAGAAAAATCGCATATTTCAGATTGTTTTGAAAAATCAAAATGTGATTTGGAATTCAAAACCTCCTTGATTGATGATTTAAAATCTGAAAATGAGAAACTTAAAAATGAAGTATCTTCTCTTCTGAGTTTGAAGGATACATGGAGATATGCCCAGGGTGATCCAAAGTTAGAAAAATTATTATCCGGATCAAGAAAATGTGGCGATAGATCCGGGTTGGGTTATGAGAAAAATACATCTCCTAAACAGAAGTATACTTTTCCCAACTTTGTGAAAGGAAAAACTTCTAACTCAAAAAGAAAAGGTACTAGTCAAGTTTTTTCTAAAAATACAAAAACTTTCATAAACCTAAAAGCAGCCATATAAATTTTAAAAATCATAACAGAAATCCTCTTGCTGAAAAAATAATTGATTTACTTAAGGAACTCTTAAAATCTAACTCAGTAGGTAATTCTTACAACATCAGACAAAAGAAGACCAACCATGTTCCTAAACCCAAAACAGTTTTGAAATAGGTTCCTAAAGTTGCCTGCTTGGTTGCCCACACTGCGTTCAAAGCAACAAGCCATCCAAAATGGTACCTAGTCAGTGGATGTTTCAGGCACATGACAGGTGACGAGGCTTTATTCACCGATCTAAAAGATATGTGTAACGCCCTGAAAATCGGGGGTCGAGTATAACTCAACTCCTGAGTTCCAACGCATCACTTATGCAACATAAATAATGAGGATTAAATGTTATTTGTGTTAGAGCAATAAACATGAGTGAGATTATACCAAAACAATAATTCATACTCCAGATCAATTATATAAAGGCAAGCGGAAGACTGAAACTGTATATACATGTATGTAAAAGATACAAAATCATTTCTTTTTCCGGAGTATGAACCCATCTGAGTCACCATATACATATATCTATTTAATGTTTCAAAAAGTCAAAAATACATCTGAGGGTGTAATCCCAGCAAATCCCGTCGATCCGGCAGTCTAGTCGAAGCCGCCAGCATACTGCATATAAGAGAACTCGCCCTGGTCCTCATCGTAGCCAGGCTCCGCCTCCTGAGTCATCAACTCATCTAAACCTGAGACAAAGTCTGGTTGGTGTGCGCAACACCGTCCCATAACGTGGGAGAGAGTAGCTAACTCAGTGAAACAATAAGGCATAAGTTATCGTGTTATCAATTCAGTCAAACAGTAATGATAAAGCAGTAAAATCAAACATTCCTAACTACTCTTATTAATGCAAGTATAAATGTAGTCATGATGGATGCCCTCACCGACATACTCCCTCATCCGACACCCTCTTCATTCGCGGCATGCTTTCATCCCTCAGTGCTCCACATCTTCCAAGCACATGAAATGCATGATGAGCATGATTACCGAGTTTTTATTAGTCCATTTCAAACAACATGATTGGGAAACTAAGGTACCTCCCTTGTATCATTCCCAAACATGATCCATTCTAGGGTCGCCAGTCCTAGACAATCTCATACAATGGTGTGTTTCTAGGTCACTGCAAGGGCTGTCAGGGCTGTTACGCGGAATTGTTGCACCACTCCCCCATCACCTTAGCAATAGAGGCCTAGCTTATACTCTGTTACTACGGGGAGGCTCGTCGCCTCACTATAGATTTAGGAGGTCACTACACCGGATACGGTCAGGGCTGTTATGTGAAATCGTTGCACCACTCCCCCATCACCCATCAAGTAGTGTAGGCCGACAGCTCAAATATAGTGTCCCATACCACCATAATCGGCTCACGAGTCTGGTTGCTCACTGGTCACTACGGGGAGGCACGTAGCCCCAGTGTAGGCCGACAGCTCGACCATGATGTCACATACTACCATGCCTGGCTCATGAGTCTTAGCGGATCGAGGTACCATGGTTAATGGGATTCCACTAGTAAGTTTGGAACCCTAGGTTCAAGCAGTAGCGACCAAACATGCTGAACATACATTAGACATATCGGGTTACTTGACGTGCTCGGCTAGCTCAAGCGCACAACAAGTTGAGCGATATGAAGCGCAGAAGCACTTCATGTGGCCAACCACTATCGTCAACCGAAGTATGACTCGGGTTCGCCAAACACATCTTATGTGGCGAAATGAATCTCAACCACGATCCCAAGTCTGGTACCGAATGTCTGGACTATAGACATAGTCTCAAACTCAATCAATACTTATTTAGAACATGTATAGTAAAGCATAATAGACAAAGTAAATCAAGCATGTTAACAAACATATCATAAAGCATGTTATAAAACATGTTATAAAGCATATTGTAAAACACTATGTAAACAAAAATACAAATACATGTGTTTCCTAAGTAAGCGCCTAAAGTAAACAGCCACATGGAGGAGATCATACAAGTCTCTAAGGTAGTTGAGAATCCCATCTCAACACCTATCTAAGGCATTAACATCTAAGCACTTGCTCTCACAAGCATTTTCACAAACACTTAGAATACACAATTTCAACATACATGATGTATGTTAGTAAAACATGCATTAGGGTTATCCTTTCGCCAAGCGAGTATTTTATCCGTGTATATCATCTTCATACAGCAAATAATCATGACAAATACCTCTCCAAAATTTATACGTATATGGTATTTTCTAGAATACACAATTTCAACATACATAGTGTATATAAGCAAACATGTATTATGGCGATTCCTTTCGCCAAATGAGTATTTTATCCATATACCATATATCCATACAACAAATAACCATGGCAAGCACATTTCCAAAATTTGTACGTATACGGTATTTCTACGTATACCTAGAATATGTAAAATTCCATAATCTACATCTTTAATCGAAACAGAAAACAGAAAGCACTTTGTACATGTGCAATTGCATGCAGATCATGAATCTATCATTATCTGACATTGAAAGCATTGAAAACCGTAACATATATACCTAAAGTCCTCACCTTACACCGTAGAATCGCAACAAATCAGCTAGGTTCGTTAGGCTTCCGTATTCGTCAGTTTTGTAGCCTAAAGAGTTAAACCGGTTAGCTATTTCATAACCTATAACCTTCACACCCCAAAACAGATTTAGGGTTAGGGTTTCTTACCTTAAAACGGAGTCGGTATAGCCGGAAAAGTGACAAGAAAGGGGTGGTGCAGCCTGTATGGTGACTGGAAACAGTAGCAGGGAGATTCTCCCACAACTCTCTAGCTTTCTCTCTCTTTTTCTCTCTTCTTACTTAGGGTTTATCCCAAATTCGTATGGCTATGAGAGAGGGTGCTCTAACGTCCTTATATAGCTTAAAAATTCTCTGAAATAGACTTAAGTTCAAGGTATACTTATGTTATAACCAAAGCGGCATTGTTTCAGCTCAATGAGGGTTTCCGGTGGGCCTCCTTGAGCCAAAAGTCAGACTTAAGCTCACCTATCCTGGATCTAGGTGAAGTTAAGTTTTCGTTCCAGTAGGGTTTCCAAATCACGCGTGGCGGACCAGTTTCAGTTCAACGGTCACCGAACTTCGATCAAAACTTCCCAGTACATGTAAATGTCTGTGAAATTTTCCCTGATCCGAGGGTGTATTTGGGTCAGATTCTGACGGTCTGGTTGCTTATAAAATGTCCGCAAGCGACACGTGCCAGATCACTATTCCAGATATTTATTTTATAAAGAAAACAAGGGTTTTGACACTCCCTCGCTCCGGACTCGAGCGAACAGCCGTGGGACACTGTCTAGACTTGATTTCTGAGATGGTTGTCAAGCCCAGCGAAGCAGTCCTAATTCCTTAACTTCGTATTATTCGGACTTCCGATGTACGGTCTAGACCTGATACGGAGTTTCAATTTGTTCCCGAGGGCAGTCGGGTAATGAGTTTGATCCTAGACTTTAGGGTAACCTAGCGTCAATGATTCTATAAGTTTTGGGTCTTACAGATCGTATTTAAAGTGATTCCAATGGATTTCATGGCTAATCTAGTTTAGTACTTAGTTAACTTTGTCAAATTTCTAAAGGATTTAATCCTAAGTGATTTCTGGTCGAGGTGGTACTCGAGCCCTTGTATGGAAAATTTCGAGTCGTTACAATATGACTGATGGATCAGTCACATTTGGTGATGGTAGCAACTACAAGATTATTGGCCAAGGTATGGTTCAACTTTGTAATCTTCCCTTATTTAAGAATGTTTTATATGTTGAGGGATTAAAACACAACCTGTTAAGCATATCTCAAATATGTGACAACAACCATAGTGTTAAATTCTCTAATCAAGGTTGTGAGATTATAGATAAAAAGGGTTCTGTAATATTAACTGGTCGCAAAACTTCTGAAAACTGCTATATAGTATGCAATGAAAGCTCATTTAATCAAACGTGTTACATGGTCCATATTGATGAGACAGAATTATGACATAAATGCCTTGGACATGTACACTACCGAAATTTGTACAGATTGAGCAAAGGAGAACTAATTAGAGGTCTACCTAAAGTGTAAAAAGTAGACAAAATATGTGGTGAATGCCAGTATGGTAAACAAACGAGGAGCTCTCACAAAAAGGTGAACTCCAATACCACATTTAGACCACTCGAGCTTCTCCATATGGATCTTATAGGACCAACCAGAATGGAAAGTCGAGGTGGCAAAAAATACATCTTGGTTATCATAGATGATTATACAAGATACACTTGGGTTTCATTCTTGAGGGACAAATCAGAAAACCTTGATGAAGTGAAAAAGATTATAAAACGGATCCAAACTGAAAAATGTTCTCAAGTTAGTAAGATCCGTAGTGATCATGGATCCGAATTTAAAAATAGCGGTTTTGAGAAACTCTGTAGTGATCAGGGAATATCACATGAATTCTTTACGCCCAAAACTTCACAACAAAACGGTATTATGGAAAGAAAAAAAAGAGTGCTTCAAGAAATGGAAAATGTTATGTTAAATAGCATGAAGCTCCCTAGAAATTTATGGGCTGAAGCAGTGAATACCGCCTGCTACATTATCAACCCTGTTTATATCTGCAAATCTAATAATAAAATGGCTTATGAAATATCGTTTGAGAAAAAGCCTACTGTCAAATATTTTCAAATTTTTGGCAGCAAGTGCTATATTTTACGTGATTGTGAAAATCTGGGAAAGTTCGACACTAAAAGTGATGAAGGGATCTTTTTAACATACTCTTTAAACAGTCATGCATATCGTGTTCTGAACAACAGGACCGGTGTGATTCAAGAGTCAATAAATGTAGTAATTGACGATCACTTGAATACACTTGCCCCTAGTTCAGATAATGATGAAGCTCTTATATATGAAAAACTAGATACTTCATCAAGTAAAACTAATTCTGAATTAAGAACTGTTAAAGATCATCCAATTGATCAAATACTTGGAAACCCTCTCACTTGTGTGCGCACTCGTAGACAATTAGAGGACATATGTAACTACGTATGCTTTACATCCCAGATAGAACCGGTTAACGTGAAAGAAGAACTTTCTAATGAAAACTGGATAGTTGCTATGCAGGAAGAACTTAATCAGTTCGTCAGAAATGATGTCTAGCACCTTGTTCCTAGACTTAAAGATAAACATATTATTGGAACAAAAAGGATTTTCAAAAACAAGTCTGATGAATTGGAAAATATCATTCGAAAGAAGGCAAGACTGGTTGTGTAAGGGTACATGCAAATTGAAGGGATTGATTATGATGAAACTTTTGCCCCAGTTGCTCGCCTTGAATCGATCAGACTTTTCATATCTATTGCATGTTTTAGAAAGTTTAGAATTTTTTAAATGGATGTAAAGAGCTCCTTCTTGAATGGTGACTTACATGAAGAGGTATATGTTGAACAACCGACTGGGTTTGAAGACCCTAAGCTTACCAATCATATATACCGCCTTAAAAAGGCTCTCTATGGTCTGAAACAAGCTCCTAGAGCATGGTACTTAGTTTAGGTATGGTATGAAAAATTAACTAAGTTCTCTATCTTAAAGTTTAGGTATGGTACTAAACATTGCTACAAAGGATTAAGTACCACCTCAGACCAAAATAACCCAGGACTAAATCCTTTAGAAATTAGGCGAGAATTAGCTAGTGTTAAACTAGAGTGCCTGTGAAATTAGCACCAATCACTTTAAATACGATCTGCAAGACACAAAACTTGTAGATTCGTTGACGCTACATTACCTTAAAATCTAGGATTAATCTCATTACCCGTCTGCTCTCGGGAGCATCACGAAACTCCATATCAGATATGGACCGCACATCGAAAGTCCGATTAACACGAAGTTAAGGAATTCGGACCACCTTGCTGGGCTTCACAACCATCTCAGAAATCAACTCCAGATAGTGTCCCGAGGCTATTCGCTTGAGCACAGAGCGGGGAGTGTGAGAAATGTGAAATTAATTCAAAAGAAAATAGAAAATTATTAAATCTGGCACCTCTCGCTTGCGGATCAGTATTAAGCAACCAGACCGTCAGAATCAGGTCAAATTACACCCTCGGATCAGGGATATTTCCCTAAACATATCCATGTACTCGGAATCTCCGATCGAGATCCACTGACCGTTGAACTGAAACTGGTCCGCCACGCATGATTTGGAATCCCGACTGAAATGAAAACTTAAATAAATGTAGATCCAGTCTTAGTGAGCTTAAGTCCGACCTTTGGCTCAAGGAGGCCAGCCAGAAGTCCTCCGTTGAGTGGAAACAGGTTCACTTTGGATATAACCTAAGTATACCTTGACCTGAAGTTTATTTCGGTGAGGTTTTTAGTCTATATAAGGACCTTAAACCCTCTCTCATTGCAGCTATACGAATTTGAGAAAAACCCTAGGAGAGAGAGAGAAAAGAGAGAGAAAGTGTGGGAAATGTGGGAGAATCTCCCTGCCGTTCCACGAGCTCCACCACTCCGTTCTAATCACTTTTCCGGCGATCGCGGTGTCATTTCTAGGTAAGAAACCCTAACCCTAACCTATTTGGGGGTTTTGATAGTTGTAGGTTATGAAATAGCTAACCTATTTCGTTCTATAGGTTGCCAAACTGCCGTATACGAAAGCTTAGCAACCTATCGGATTCGTTACGATTCTACGACAAAAGGTGAGAACTTTAGGTGTATAGGTTGCGGTTTTCAACGCTTTCAATGTCAGATAATGATAGATTCATGATCTGCATGAAATTGCACATGTACAAAGTGCTGTCTGTTTTCCGTTTCGATTAAAGATGAAAAATATGGAATTTTACATACCCTAGGTATTTGTAAAAAGTACCGTATACGTATAAATTTTGGAATTGTGCTTGACATGATTATTTGTTGTATAAATATATTATATATGGATAAAATACTTATTTGGCGAAAGGACTCGCTCTAATACATGTTTGTTAATATACACTATGTATGTCGAAATAGTGTATTCTAGAAAGTACGGTATACGTATAAATTTTGGAGATGTGTTTGCCATGATTATTTGTTGTATGAACATATTACATAAGCGTAAATTATTTGTTTGGCGAAAGGACTCACCCTAATACATGTTTGCTAATATACACTGTGTATGTTGAAGTAGTGTATTCTAATTGTTTGGGAAAATGTTTGTGAGAGTAAGTACTTAGATGATAGTGTCTTAGGTAGGTGTTGAGATGGGATTCTCAATTACCATAGAGACGTATATGATTTCCTCCATGTTGGCCGTTTAATGTAACCGTTTACTTATGAGATATATGTGTTTGTATTCCTGTTTATATAGTGCTTTATAACATGCTTTATACCATGCTTTATGATATGCTGTTAACATGCTTGAATTACTTTGTTTAATATGCTTTACTCTACATGCTCTAGATAAGGATTGATTGAGTTTGGGACTATGATTATAGTCCAGACATTCGGTACCAGACTTGAGATCGTGGTTGAGATTCATTTCGCCACATGAGATGTGTTTGACAAACCCGAGTCGTACTTCAGTTGGCGATAGTGGTTGGCCACACGAAGTGCTTATGCACTTCATATCGTTCAACTTGTTGTGCGCTCGAGCTAGCCGAGCTCGTCAAGTAACCCGTTATGTCTTATGTATGTTCACCATGTTTGGAAGCTACTGCTTGAACCTAGGGTACCAAACTTACTAGTGAAATCCCGTTAACCATGGTACCTCGATCCGCTAAGACTCATGAGCCGGGCATGGTGGTATGGGATACCGTGGTCGAGCTGTCGGCCTACGCCGGGGCCACGTGCCTCCCCGTAGTGACCAGTGAGCAACTAGACTCGTGAGCTGATTATGGTGGTATGGGACACTATATTTGAGCTGTCGGCCTACACTGATTGGTGACGATCCCTTTGTAGTGACCTTCAGCATACTCTAAATTTGCGGTGAGGCGACGAGTTTTGCTGCAGTGTATAGAGTATGAACTAGGCTTGTTTCCATTTAGTGATGAACCATTAAAGAGGTGCTGGGGGAGTGATGTAACCATTGTGCGTAACAGCCTTGGCAGCCTTTGCGGCGACCTAGAAACATACCATCGTATGAGATTAACTAGGACAGACGACCCTATAATGGATCATGTTTGGGAATGATACAAGGGAGGTACCTTAGTTTCTCAATACTGCTGTTTGAAATGGACTAATAACAACTCGGTAATCATGCTCATCATCGCATTGCATGTGCCTAGAAGATGTGGAGCACTGAGGGATGAAAGCATACCGCGAACGTAAGATAGTGCCGCACGAGGGTGTGTGTGGTGAGGGCATACATCATGACTGCATTCATACTTGTATTAATAAGAGTAGTTAGGAGTGTTTGATTTTACTGCTTGACTGAATTGATAACATGTTAACTTATGCCTTACTGTCCCACTGATTTAGCTACTCACTCCCACGTTACGGGACGGTGTTCCGAACACCCACCAGACTTTGTCTGATTACAGATGGCGACACTACTCTTGAGGCGGAGCCGGACCTTTATGATGACAATGATGCTTGTTCGTATATGCTATGCTGACGGCTTCACGTTAGTCGTGTCTTCATCGACGGGATTACAGGGATGTTGACTAGATGACACTACAAATTTGGTATAATTTGAATTGTACTTGTAATTCATTAACCTAGTAACCTTATCATACTCTGGAGACTTGCCATAGTTTGTTTTTATATTTTATATATCTATCACAGTCTTCCGCTCGCAATTTAACTGTCTCTGGAGTATGATATGCTGTTTTGGCTTAATCTCACTCATGTTCAATGCTCTAATACAGACAACATTCAATCATCATTCATTTTGTTGCATAAGTGATGCATTGGAACTCGGGAGTTGAGTTTATGCTTGACCCCCGATTTTCAAGGCGTTACAAGATGGTATCAGAGCATGATTTGGATTAAACCGGACCTGGGTTATGGTAACACGACGCACTCTGATGCACTCTGACTTAGGATGGGGCGACGGAACGTAGAAACTGACTTAGGATTTTCCAAATTCACCGAACTGCGAAACCGACCGAAATCGACCGCTGAGATTGGGCCCGTACACACCCATGATCACGCGAAACGATCCCGAATCACTTCTAGGCCATCAGTCGACGGGTTTGATTCGTTCCTTAAAGATGAACGTCCTTAGGTTGTGGTTCAATCACAACACTTTACACCTAACCTCAAAGCCTAAAACTCTTTTTATCCAATTCCTTCAAAGGCTCACCCCCCACCACTGTATGCTTCATTTCTTTTAAACACATTTGTAATACACATGCATCTTATGGTATAAATGACGAAGAACGATACCGAAACTAAAACTTACCGTAAATAGGAAAACAAATGGATAGAATGGGTCTCGGCCCTTTACCTTTTGGAATCTAACCAAATAAATGGTTTAGTTTGATAGATTAGCGCCTCCTACCCCAAAATCATATGTTACACGTCACATAAAATCATTCTGGTTTGCAATTTGGCCCTAATACGGCTCAAAACGGAGTCGGGGGCCAAATAGAGCACTTCTAAAGGGACCCAGGGTGGGACCCAGGGTTTTTTGGGGCCTAGGGGGCAGGAGGGTCTCGCCATGGCACGGGACCTCGAAAATTGGACCAGTGGTCGGCGAGGCCTCGCCGGATTTTGGGCTGGACCAGGTGCGCGGCTCGAGCCGATCCTCTTTGGGGGTTTTATAGACCCCCTGGTATGCTTCCCGTCCATTTCTACCCTCCCAAAACCCTACTTACTTCACAAAGTGACCCTCCAAGCTCTCCTTTCTTCACAAAAATTTCAAATTTTCCACAAAACCACCCCTCCAATCACTTCCTCTTTCATTTTCGTGCACCGCCGTCACTACTCATTCGAAACCCATCTCCCTTGCTGCCTATACTCTCCATTCTTTCTCATTTAAGCTCTTAAATCCTCTTCTTTTGCCTCAAAAATCGTGTAGTCTTCTAACCTATCCCATTTCTCCATTTTACCTTCTTCATTCCCTGTTACTTGGGCCTCTACAATCCCTGCTGAGACCCAAGTCCGTGGAGAACCTAACCTCCAACCATTTTTCCCCTTGATCTTCACTTTTCCATAGCCTTCACAACCTTCAAATGATGGGACATTTGGGGCCTGTTCGATCAACTACATTAAGTGAGATTAGGTGAATGGAATTGTAAAAGTAACAATAAATGTATGTGTAAGGTATGGTCCCTATATTGGGTGTATCCCATGTATTCCAATACCATGTTTGGAATGTATGCAATTAAAAGTAAATTCTGAGATTTCCTTTCAAATAACACTTAGAAATTCATTATCCTGGGATTTGGAAATCCCACCTCGCACTTTCCCACACAAGGATCATTTTCCAAAGCCTATACCATTAATTTTAATCCCCACCCACCCTCCTACCAACCATGCCACTACCAATCCCGAGGAGGGATTAGCAATACAATCCCATTTAATACAACTTAAGACCACTGGCCAAATAGTGTTGAAGTGATAAAGTCCCTTGATATACATTAACCCACCACACTTTGATAGCTTAAGCTTTTAGAGTAAATGGTTGTTTGACAAATAGACCCTTGGAGTTTTGGACCTAGAGCGGTGCTCCTAGACTTCGACAGGCCTGACCGTGTAGGAAATCCAACAAATATATAATGTGAACCTTAGGACCCTCTTAGTTGGAATGAGCATATGTGTAATGCTCGAGTATAGTTAAATTTAAGTTCAGGCGACTCAATTCCAATTAGACAACTTTGACCTAAGTGATAAAACCCTTCCTTGTATTAGAAGTGATGTGAAATCATCTAGCATATGAGCATAGACTTTGGACTACACCTATGGATTTCCACTACTCCTAAATTAAGACTAAACTACCGGTTACATTAGAGAATGCCAGAGACCGATAGATGTAGTTAGGTCAAATCAATACACCCCTTTGATCTGGGTGGCGCAACGAAAGAGTGGTGGACCCTACCCCACTGGACCAGGATCGAAACCGTTGAATACGAACATTATAGAAGCCCTAACAAGTTCTACTATGAGAAACCGTTTTAGGATGATCTAATAAGATTTGATTCACCATTTCCTTGGACATAGATAATAACAAGGACTCTCTTAGACCAATGGGCAACCCGAGAAATAGGACATTTGAACCTTTCTGTGATGGGCATTCCCTAAGTTTTTAGAGTGATCGGTCTACGGAGTTACTGAAATATAAACTGCGAAGCATTCGCGGCTTGACCCAATTCTCAATCCTGGGGGACTACCAATGGACACTCTGCTGACGAGCAGACGACCAGGATCCACTAGAATTCGGAAGGGATACGATGAGCTTTCTACCCTGGCCCGATAGATGATCAATGTATCGGGATCAAGCCCACTATAACCGTCTCTCCGTGTTGGTCAAACATTGAAAACCGCTATCTTACTCTAAACTGTTGGGAATTGTCGTCAAGACTCCAAATAGGTAAAGACATAAATTGTAGCAAACCATCAGGGTATGAGAAATGGATAAAGAAATAAGTTTTAAGGGGGTAGACTAAAATGAACCAGGCTAGTATATGCCCTATGCAATAAAACTTAGGCAAAGAAATAACTAAATCTTTCCGTATTACCCTTAGGGAATTTTGGGGACGAAATTTTGTTTTAAGGGGGGTAGATTGTAACATCCCGAATTTTTGCCAACCTGGGATTAGACGTCCCTAGGCGATGGGTCGCTCTAACACCTTATTAACTTGTCAGAACCCAATCCTATAGTCTAAAACCGCTTTTTAACCCATTTCCTTCGCAAATCTCACCTTTCACCACCTTGTCCTTTAAATTTTCTAAGTACTTTCATAATAGACTCTATCTTAAAGTTTAGGTAATAAAGAACAATACTTAAACTAAACATTGCTACAAAGGATTAAGTACCACCTTAGACCGAAATCACCCAGGACTAAATCCTTCAGAAATTAGGCGAGAATTAGCTAGTGTTAAACTAGAGTGCCTGTGAAATTAGCACCAATCGCTTTAAATAGGATCTGCAAGACCCAAAACTTGTACATTCGTTGACGCTACATTACCCTAAAATCTAGGATCAATCCCATTACCCGTCTGCTCTCGGAGCATCACGAAACTCTATATCAGATCTGGACCGCACATCGAAAGTCCGATTAACACAAAGTTAAGAAATTAGGACCACCTTACTGGGCTTGACAACCATCTCGGAAATCAACTCCAGATAGTGTCCCGAGCTATTCGCTTGAGCTTGGAGGGGGAGTGTGAGAAATGTGAAATTAATTCAAAATAAAATAGAAAATTATGAAATCTGGCACCTCTCGCTTACGGATCAGTATTAAGGAACCAGACCGTCAGAATCAGGTCAAATTACACCCTCGGAACAGGGATATTTCCCCAAACATATCCATGTACTCAGAATCTCCGATCGAGATCCACTGACCATTGAACTGAAACTGGTCCGCTAGCGTGATCTGGAATCCCGACCGAAATGAAAACTTAACTAAACATAGATCCAGTGTTAGTGAGCTTAAGTCCGACCTTTGGCTCAAGGAGGCCCACCAGAAGTCCTCCGTTAAGTTGAAACAGGTCCACTTTGGATATAACCTAAGTATACCTTTACCCGAAGTCTATTTCGGTGAGTTTTTAGGCTATATAAGGACCTTAAACCCTCTCTCATTGCAGCCATATGAATTTGAGAAAAACCCTAGGAGAGAGAGAGAGAGAGAGAGAGAAGAGAGAGAAAGTGTGGGAATGTGGGAGAATCTCCCTACCATGCTCCCTGCCGCTCCACGAGCTCCACCACTCCGTTCTAACCGCTTCCGGGTGATTCCGGCGTCATTTCTAGGTAAGAAACCCTCTAACCCTAACCTGTTGGGGGTTTTTGATAGTTGTAGATTATGAATGCTAACCTATTTCTTTCTATAGGTTGCCAAACTACCGTATACGAAAGCTTAACAAACCTATCGGATTCGTTACGATTCTACGACAAAGGTGAGGACTTTAGGTGTATAGGTTACGGTTTCCAACGCTTTCAATGTCAGATAATGATAGATTCATGATCTGCATGAAATTGGATATGTACAAAGTGCCGTCTGTTTTCCGTTTCGATTAAAGATGAAAAATATGGAATTTTACATACTTTAGGTATTTGTAGAAAGTACCATATACGTATAAATTTTGGAATTGTGCTTGACATGATTATTTGTTGTATGATATATTATATATGGATAAAATACTTATTTGGCGAAAGGACTCGACTCGGCCTAATACAAGTTTGTTAATATACACTATGTATGTTAAAATAGTGTATTCTAGAAAGTACGGTATACATATAAATTTTGGAGATGTGTTTGCCATGATTATTTGTTGTATGAACATATTATACACGCGTAAATTATTTGTTTGGCAAAAAGACTCGCCCTAATACATGTTTGCTAATATACACTATGTATGTTGAAGTAGTGTATTCTAAGTGTTTGTGAAAATGTTTGTGAGAGTAAGTGCTTAAATGATAGTGTCTTAGGTAGGTGTTGAGATGGGATTCTCAATTACCTTAGAGACGTATATGATTTCCTCCATGTTGGCTATTTAATGTAACCGTTTACTTATGAGATACATGTGTTTGTATTCCTGTTTATATAGTGCTTTATATCATGCTTTATGATATGCTATAACATGCTTAAATTACTTTGTTTAATATGCTTTACTCTACATGCTCTAGATAAGG
>JAJHSJ010000002.1:41077198-41155973 GCA_021015155.1 Magnolia officinalis | reverse complement strand
TAGTGACCATTGAGCAACCAGACTCGTGAGCCGATATGGTGGTATGGACACTATATTCGAGCTGTCGGCCTACACTGGCGTAGCCTGGCTGTGGTCCTCAGTCGGGTTGCATCTGGGTCCCATTGTCAATACGTGGACTGGTCAGGCTTCAAAAATAGACCGCCAGTTGGTAGGACGTTAGTGGAGTGACCTCGAGCATACTCTAAATCTGTGATTGGCGATGAGCCCTTTGCAGTAACTAGAGCATGAGTTGAGCCGAGTACGGTGAGACCTGTATTCGAGCTAACGGCCAGCGATTGATCCGAGTACGGTGAGACCTGTATTCGAGCTGACGGCCAGCAATTGAGCCGCATACGGTGAGATCTGTATCCGTGCTAATGGGTGACGACCCCTTTGTGATGCCTTCGCGATGCCTCTCAAACCATAATATCGTATGAGATTATCTAGGAGTGACGACCCTAGAATGGATCATGTTTAGGAATGATACAAGGGAGGTACCTTAGTTTCCCAATAATGCTGTTTGAAATAGACTAATAATAACTCAGTAATCATGCTCATCATAGCATTGCATATGCCTGAAAGATGTGGAACACTTAGGGATGAACGCATGCCGCGAACATAAGATGGTGTCGCATGAGGGTGGTTTGGCAAGGGCATACAACATATCATTTCATACTTGCATTAAATAAGAGTAGTTAGAATTGTTTGATTGTACTGCTTTATCATTACTACTTGACTGAATTGATAACATGTTAACCTATGCTTTATTGTTCCACTGAGTTGGCCACTCATTCCCACGTTACGGGACGATGTTTTTAAACACCCACCAAACCCTGTATCAGATGCAGGTATCACTGGAGCACAGGAGACTGAGCCCGACTTCTATGACGATCAGGAGTTCTCCTACATGCAGTTCGCTAGAGGCTTCGCATAGGCTGTCCAGTGCTACGGGGCTACAGGGTTGACAATTTCAGTTGTACTATTTTGACATTTTGATTCAGAACCAACATGTATATATACGGTGATTCAGTTAGTGTTCATACTCTGGAGATCGAGAATGTTTTGTTTTATATATATCTATATACAGCTTTCAGTCTTCCGCTTACGTTTTATACATGGATCTGGAGTATGAATTACTGTTTTGGTAGAATCTCACTCATGTTTATTGTACTAACATAGACAATATTTAATCATCATTATCTATGTTGCATAAGTGATGTTCTGGAACTTGAGAGTTGACTTACTACTCGACCCTCGATTTTTCGGGATGTTACACAACGATTGAGCTGAGTACGGTGAGACCTGTATTCGAGCTGACGGTCAACAATTGAGCCGAATACGGTGAGATCTGTATCCGTGCTGACGGGTGACGAGCCCTTTATGATGCCTTCGTGATGCCTCTCAAACCATAATATCGTATGAGACTAACTAGGAGTGACGACCCTAGACAGGATCCTTGTTTGGGAATGATACAAGGGAGGTACCTTAGTTTCCCATCCTGCTGTTTGAAATGGACTAATAATAACTCGGTAATCATGCTCATCATCGCATTGTATGTGCCTGGAAGATGTGGAGCAATGAGGAATGCAAGCATGCCGCGACGTAAGATGGTGTCGCACGAGGGAGTGTGTGGTGAGGGCATGTATGATGACTGCATTCATACTAGCATTAATAAGAGTATTTAGAATTGTTTGATTGTACTGCTTTATCATTACTGCTTGACTGTTTTGATAACATGTTAACCTATGCTTTATTGTTCCACTGAGTTGATCACTCACTCCCACGTTACGGGACGGTGTTGCACACACCAACCAGACTTGTTTGAGTTTCAGGTGATGGCGATGCTTATGAAACAGAGCCGGAATACTACTAAGATGTTGAGGAGGAGTTCTCTTACATGTAATTTTCTGACAGGTCTATGAAGACCTGGTATTGTATTATCGAGGCTATGATATTTGGGATAGAAGACATTACCCTTCCACGACTTGGTATATGTTTAAATTATACTTGTAATTCATTAACCTGGTAACATTATCACACTCTGGAGACTCACTACAGTTTTTATATTTTATATATCTATCACAGTCTTCCGCTTGCAAATTTAACTGTCTCTGGAGTATGATATGCTGTTTTGGCTTAATCTCACTCATGTTCAATGCACTAATACAGACAACATTCAATCATCATTCATTTTGTTGCATAAGTGATGCGTTGGAACTCAGGAGTTGCGTTTATGCTCGACCCCTGATTTTCAGGGCGTTACATCTTTTGCCTAAGTTTTATTGATTTCGAGTTTCTACGCGTGGTAGGGTATATACTAGCCTGGTTCATTTTAGTCTACCCCCCTTAAAACTTATTTTTTTATCCATTTCTCATACCCTGATGGTTTGCTACAATTTATTTCTTTACCTATTTGGAGTCTTGACGACAATCCCAATTATTTAGAGTAAGATAGTTGTTTTCATTGTTTGACCAACACGGGGAGACGTTTATAGTGGGCTTAATCCCGATACAACGATCATCTATCTGATCAGGGTAGAAGGCTCATCGTATCCCTTCCTAGTCCTGGTAGATCTTGGTCTTCTGCTCCGTCAAGCAGTGAGTCCGTTGGTAGTCGCCCAGGATTGAGAATTGGGTCAAGCCGCGAATGCTTCTCAATTGTATATTTCAGTAACTCCGTAGTCCGATCACTCTAGAAACGTAGGGAATGTCCATCATTGAAAGACTCAAATTGTCTATGTCTAAGGTTGCCCTTTAGGTCTTAGTCTAACAGAGTCCTCGTTATTATCTATGTCCAAGGAAATGGTGAATCAAATCTTACTAGATCAGCCTAAAACGGTTTCTCATAGTAGAACTTGCTAGGGCTTCTATAATGTTCGTATTCAACGAGCACAGTTTTGATCCTGGGCCAGTGGGGTAGGGTCCACCACGCTTTCGCTGCGTCACCCAGATCAAAGAGGTGTATTGATTTGACCTAGCTACATCTATCGGTCTCTGACATTCTCTAATGTAACCGGTAGTCTAGTCTTAATTTAGGAGTAGTGAAAATCCATAGGTGTAGTCCAAAGTCTATGCTCATACGCTAGATGATTTCACATCATTTCTAATACAAGGAAGGGTTTTATCACTTAGGGTCAAAGTTGTCTCATTGGAACTGAGTTGTCTGTACTTGACGCTCGAGCATTTCACATATGCTCATTCCAACTAAGAGGGTCCTAAGGTTCACATTATAAATTTGTTGGATTTCCTACACGGTCAGGCCTGTCAAAATCTAGTAACACCACTCTAGGTCCAAAACTCTAGGGCCTATTGTCTTAAATGAGACTGCATTGCTAATCCCACTTCGGGATTGAGAATGACATGTTTGGTAGGAGGGTGGGTGGTATAAAAATTAATTTTATAGGCTTTGGAAAATGAGCTTGGTGTTGGAAAAGGGTGAGATGGGATTTTCAAATCCCAGGATAATGAATTTCTAAGTGTAATTTGAAAGGAAAATACGGGATTTACGTTTAACTGCATACATTCCGAACATAGTATCGGAAACCATGGGATACACCCAATCTAGGGACCATACCTTACACATACATTTATTGTAACCTTTACAATTCTATCCACCTTAAACTCACCTAATGCAATTTGGCCGAACGGGCCCTAAATATTCCAACATTTGGAGGTCGTGAAGAAGACAGTGGAAATGGAGAAAAAGGTTGTATTCAACTCGAATAAGGCCATGGGAAGTGAAGGAAAAGGAGAAAGAGGGCTGGAGTCTCTAACTCTCCACGGATTTAAGCCTCAATAAAGATTGTACAGGCCCAAGAGACAGGGTTCGAAGAAGGAAAGTGAAGAGATGGGAGGGATTGAGAGCTTACACGATTTGAGCTTCAAACGAGGGGTGTAGGAGCTCAAATGAGAGAGAATAAAGAGGGTAGGGGGGTGTGTATTGTTATAAACGATGGAGTTGAACGGGTTGTGAAAGAAAATGACGGAATGGGTGATTGGAGGAGTGATTTTTTTGCCAAAAATCAGAAGTTTGAAAGAGAAAAGAGAGCTTGGAGGGGTGTTTTGTGAAGGAGATAGGGGTTTGGAAGTGTTTTAAGGGGCGGCCCATACATCAAGGAGTTACCCTAGCCCCCAAATGCAATCGGCCCGAGCCGCAGGCCCGGCCCAGCTCGCTGACCGGCGAGGCCTCGCCGACCGGGCGAGGGCCTCGCCACCCACTGGATAAAGTGGCGATGGCTCGTCACTTGGGCGAGGTCCTTGTGACCCCTAGGTTCCAAAAAACTCTGAGTCCCACCCTGGGTCCCCCCACAAGTGCTCCATTTGGCCCCTGACTCCATTTGAGGCATTTTCGGGTCCAATTTGCAAACCAGAATGATTCTGTGTGACATCTAGCATATGATTTTGGGGTAGGAGGGGCTAATCTATCCAATAGTCCATTTATTTGGTTAGATTCTAAAAAGGCTAAGGGTCAAAACACATTCTATCCATTTGTTTTCCTATTTATGGTAAGTTTTAGTTTTGGTATCGTTCTTCATCATTTATACCCTAGGGGTGTGTATTACGAATGTGTTTAAAAGAAATGAAGCATACAATGGTGGAGGGTGAGATTTTAAAGGAATTGGACAAAAAGGGGTTTTAGGCTTTGAGGTTAAGTGTAAAGTGTTGTGGTTGACCCATAACCTAAGGACATTCGTCTCTAAGGAACGACTCAAACCCGTCGACTGACGGCCTAGAAGTGGTTCGGGATCGTTTGGCGTGATTATGGGTGTGTGCGGGCTCAATCTCAACGGTCGATTTCGGTCGGTTTCGCTGTTCGGCGAATTTGGAAAATCCTAAGTCGGTTTCTACGTTCCGTCGCTCCCTCCTAAGTCAAAGTGCGTCAGAGTGCGTCGTGTGACCATAACCCAGGTCCAGTTTAATCTAAATCATGCTCTAATACCATCTTATAACGCCCTGAAAATTGGGGGTCGAGCATAAACTCAACTCCCGAGTTCCAACGCATCACTTATACAATAAAATGAATGATGATTGAATGTTGTCTGTATTAGTGCATTGAACATGAGTGAGATTAAGCCAAAACAACATATCATACTCCAGAGACAAGTGAAATTGTAAGCGGAAGACTGTGATAGATATATAAAATATAAAAACTGTGGTGAGTCTCCAGAGTGTGATAATGTTACCAGGTTAACTAATTATAGGTACAATTCTAAAATATACCAAATGTTTAAGATCCTCTAGTCAACATCCCAGAAAGCCCCGTTGATCAAGACACGGCTCACAAGAACCCGCCTGAAACTGCATAAAGGAGGAACCCTCCTCATCCTCATAAGAGTTCGGCTCCGCTTTGCAGCATCGCCATCATCTGCAGCTAAGACAGAGTCTGGTTAGTGTGTACAACACCGTCCCGTAGCGTGGGAGTGAGTGATCAACTCAGTGGAACAATAAAGCATAGGTTAACATGTTATCAAAATAGTTAAGCAGTAATGATAAAGTAGTACAATCAAACAATTCTAAATACTCTTGTTAATGCAAGTATGGAATGCAATCATGATGCATGCCCTCACCACATACTCCCTCATGCAACACCATCTTACGTTCGCGGCATGCTTGCATTCCTCAGTGCTCCACATCTTCCAGGCACATGTACTATGATGATGAGCATGATTACCGAGTTGTTATTAATCCATTTTAAACAGCAGGATTGGGAAACTAAGGTACCTCCCTTGTATCATTCCCAAACATGATCCATTCTTGGGTCGTCAAACCTAGATAATCTCATACGATAGTGTAGTTCTAGGGCGCTGCAAAGGCTGTCAGGGCTGTTACACGTATTCGTTACACCACTCCCCCATTACCTTTTTAACGGTTCATCACTAAATTGATACAGGCCTAGTTCATACTCTATTCACCACGAAAAAACTCGTCGCCTCACCACAAACTCAGAGTATGCTCGAGGTCACTAGAAAGCTCGTCACAAATCAGTGTAGGCCGACAACTCGAATATAGTGTCCCATACCACCATAATCGGCTCACGAGTCTGGTTGCTCATTAGTCACTACGGGGAGGCCCGTGGTCCCAGCGTAGGCCGACTGCACGACCATGGTGTCCCATACCATCATGCCCGGCTCATGAGTCTTAGCGGATCGAGGTATCATGGTTAAAGAGATTTCACTAGTAAGTTTGGTACCCTAGGTTCAAGCAGAGTCGTCCAAACATGGTGAACATAGATAAGACAAATCGGGTTGCTTGATGAGCTCGGCTAGCTTGAGCGCACAACAAGTTGAATGATATGAAGCGCATAAGCACTTCGTGTGGCTAACCACTATCGTCAACCGAAGTACGACTCGGGTTCATCGAACACATCTCACGTGGCAAATGAATCTCAGCCACGAATTCAATCCCGCTATCGATTGCCTGGACTATAATCATAGCCCCAAACACAATTAATCCATGACCAGAAGCATGCAGAGTAAAGCAGAATAAACAAAGTAATTCAAGCATGTTGACAAGCATGTCATAAAACATGTAATAAAGCACAATATAAACAAGAAATACGAACACCTATATTTCATAAGTAATCGTTAAATTAAACAAGCAACATGGAGGAAATCATATACATCTCTAAGGTAGCTGAGAATCCTATCTCAACACTCTTATACATTACAATTTACTAACTACATTTGAACAAACACTTTAACTACATACATCAACATACATGACGTATGTTGATCACATAGGTATAAGGCCAAATCCTTTCACTAGGGAGTTGCCCCAATTATAACACGCGTGTACCCACGACGGATAGTCATGGCAACCAGGAATCCAAGTTCCATGTTCATTCAGTCATTTCCACAAACACTTGGGATACACGTTTTAGCATATATAGTGTATATTGGCCGTGGCGTGATTTAGGGCAATTCCTTTCGTCAAAGGGGTGTCACCTATACAACAATCATGTATCCATGACAATCAGTCATGGCAAGCACGAATGCGAATTCTATATTCATTCGGTCATTTTCACAAACACTTAGAATACACCCTTTTTACATACATAACGTATACTAGCAAAAACGTGTATTAGGGCGAATCCTCTCGCCAAGTAAGCGTTATACACATATATAATATGTTCATACAACAAATAATCATGGCAAACACATTTCCAAAATTTATACATATACGGTACTTTGTATAAATACCTAGAATACACAAAATTCCATATTCTTCGTATTTAATTGAAACGGAAAACAGACAGCACTTTGTACATGTGCAATTGCATGCAAATCATGAATTTATCATTATCTGACATTGAAAGCGTTGAAAACCATAACCTATACACCTAAAGTCCGCACCTTTTGTCGTAGAATCATAACGGAGTCGATAGATTCGCTAAGCTTTAGTATACGGCAGTTTGGTGACCTATAGCATGTTTTCGGTTAGTTATTTCATAACATACAACTATCAAAACCCCAAATCAGTTTAGGGTTAGACCTAGAAACGAAGTCGGAATCGCCGGGAAAGCGATTAGATCGGAGTAGTTAAGCACGTATAGCGGCAGGGAAGAACGGCAAGAATAATCTCCCACATCTTCCACACTTTCTCTCTCTTTTCTCTCTTCTCTCCTAGGGTTTTTTCTCAAATTCGTATGTCTGAATGAGAGAGGGTTTTAAGGTCCTTATATAGTCTATAAAGTCACCAAAATAGACCTAAGGTCAAGGTATACTTAGGTTATAACTAAAGCGGGTCCGTTTCGGCTCAACGGAGGACTTCTGGCGGTCCATTTTCAGTGTGCGGTCGGACTTAAGCTCACTAACACATGATCTAGGTGTGGCTAAGTTTTTGTTTCAGTCAGGATTCCAGATCGCAAATGGCAGACCAGTTTCAGTTCAACGGTCAGTGGATCTCGATCGGAGATTCCGAGTACATGGATATGTTTGGGAAAATATCCCTGATCCGAGGGTGTAATTTGGCCTGATTCTGACAGTCAGGTTACTCAATACTCATCCGCAAGCGACATGTGCCAGATTTATTTATTTTCGATTTAATTTGGAATTATTTTCACATTTCTCACACTCCCCGCTCCGAGCTCAAGCGAATAGCACTGGGACACTATCTGGATTTGATTTTCGAGAGGGTTGTCAAGCCCAGCAAGGCGTCCTAATTCCTTAACTTCGTGTTAATCGGACTTCCGATGTGTGGTCCAGATCTGATACGAAGTTTCATTGTGCTCTTGAGAGCAACCGGGTAATGGGATTGATCCTAGATTTTAGGGTAATGTAGCGTCAATGATTCTACAAGTTTTGGGTCTTGCAGATCGTATTTAAAGTGGATCAAGTAGATTTCGTAGCTAATATAGTTTTGCACTTAGTTATTTTGTGAAGGATAAGGTAGTGAAAGTGAGATTTGTGAAGGAATTGGGTTAAGAAGCGATTTTAGACTGTGGGTTTTAGTTCTGGTAGGTTAATAAGGTGTTAGGAGTGACCTATTGCCTAAGGACGTCTAATCCCAGGTTGGCAAAAATCCGGGATGTTGCAGAGAGAGAGAGATAGATAGATGAGAGAGAGAGAGAGAGAGAGAGAGAGAGAGAGAGAGAGAGAGAGAAACATCAAAACTAGATGCAAATTTTTGTGCCTCAATCGAGGAACCGGTGACAAAAGTATTCAATCAAAACAAGAAAATAAGATTCTCTATAAATAATTTTGACCATAGAATTGAGAACATCAGGATGATGTGTAGGAATTAAGAGAGGAGATGAAATACATCGACATATCGAAGTTACTGTATCATATCCGCTCTCTTCGATAGTTGCCTCGCATGACATATCGACTCAAACGACATACTACATGTGTGCTGGAGTTGTATGTCTTTATTTTGAACATCCCTATATGTCTACTATCGATGTTTGCATCCTCCAACTTCAACATTCTATGATATACTCAATCATATATATGTTCTTGTTTAATTTTAGGACATTATACTGGAATTTATGTTGCATCACATACTTGCAAAGAAAATTTTATAATCGACCTTTTTCCTTAAACATTTATGTCTGACATATATTTCATTGGGTTCGTGCACCATTTCTAGATATCCTTGATGATTTATGTTAATAAAAGCTACATTGGCTATACATATCAAGTGGAATGATATCAAATGGAGAGTCGAAAGTATCAAGTGGAGATTGTATTGGATGAGTTGATGATCAAGGAGTATCTCGATATTCTTCAATGACCGGTAAGTGTAAATTTAAGTTTATAGTATGTCAATTGCACTAAAATGAGGGATCAAGATATATATCATTGGCCGAAGGGATGGAGATATCACAGTCATTAACTCTTACATCTTAACATTGATCATCGATTGAATGATAAAAAATATTTATACTGTACTCGCCACCTAGCAACCAAACGATGGTATATCGTAATTGTTGAGTCGTCAATTATGACATGTACTATTTCTTGAAGGGCTAAGTAGGTCACAATCATCGAGTCATTGATGATGATATGAATCATTTCAAAAGTATTGCAATTGTCGAGTCATCGATCACGACATGTATCATTCCTTGAAGGACCAGGTATATCGCAATCGTCAAGTCGTTGATCATTACATATATCATTCATTGAAGGGCCATGTATATTGCAATCGTTAAGTTGTAGATTATGACATGTATCATTCCTTGATGTCCATGTATATCACAATCATCGAGTCAGCGATCATTGGTTAGAGGTTGCATATCAGGGGACCATATGTTCAAATGTAATGTAGAGTGTATGCTCCTTGCTTGCACAAGAGGTGTACATCTCACTTTCTCTATATACAGTGGTATGTAAGTAGGTGGGCACTATCCATAGAAGAACATATATACCTCGAGATCTTCATTGTCTTTGATTTTATGTGGAGACACATACTGCCTCACCATACACAACCTTCATTCTCAAATCGAATTCATCTGATGTTATCTTCATGATTGTTGAGGCAGTTAAAAATCTCGATTTCAAGAAAAAGTCGTGTAGAAGCAAAATGTCTATTGAAGGTATAAGTTGTGAGGCCACACAACTTATAGACATTGAGCAAGCTGCGAGATAACATGAATGTAATGAAGTCGGGGATTTATTGATCATGTCACCATGCAACTAAGCTCAATTGCGTGCCCTCATAACTATTGTAAAAGTTGCTAAGCTTGAAACACAACCTCGCACAATTTGATCAGATTGCATGGAAGTTGGGATTTGCATGTGCGTGTGCCTATAAATACCAACCCTGTCCTCTCATTGGATACTTTTTAAAGAACTTGGAGCAATCAAAAGATCTTGTCTAGTAAAGAGAAAGGTATTGAGGAGGATCCACGCAGTAACTCCTCTTTGGGAGTGATACACTGGACATAGTTAGTGTATCTCAGAGATGGAGGAAACCAAAGTTAAAATATTTAAAGACTCTCATACAAGTTGTGCGACCATGCAACTTATCAGTCTGGCACGACTGCACAACTACTTTACAGAAAATGGGATTTAAGCACTTTTTCAAGTTCAGGATAACATCGTTTGGGAGTATACGGAAAGAACCCAAAACCCGCTTAACTTTCCCGTCGTTTCGATAAATCTTTAGGAGGGAACAAAATGCTACCGAAATTATTCTTTTTAATCATTAATTATTTAATGTTAATTGCACTTTATTTTAGAATCAAGGGCAATATAAGGAATGTAATGAGAATTCAAATTAATAAAGTTTTGTGCCGACGAATATTCTTCTACCTGAGTTTTCCTTATTCTTAGAACACAAATATTCGAACCTAGAATCTCTGGTTGGAATATTTACATCTTAATGATAATGTTGAAAATGGTTGGAAGATATTCACCACTACAATGGTGCTATGAAGGAGCAAAAATGACAACTCTCGACAGGAACATTCCCCCCTTCATCTCTTAAATAAAATGCAATTCGAATTGATCATAATAACTAATTGTCAAATATTTGGGTCCAAGTACAATACTCTAATATAACTGTAATGGCTACTTTTGCTTCCTACCATTGTGAGCTTCTACTTCACTACTAATGGGTTTGTCATAGCCCATATGGACGAAACCAAACCACCTTCAAGGGATACTAAGAACAAGGGCAAGAGAATTGTAAGACGAAATGAATAACCATGAGCAAACTGGGGTAATCTTTGCCTAACCCTTAGCACAACAAGTGGATAAGGGATGGATGGTGGTAACACCCAGGTGGATAAAAACTTAGTGCCCCTCTAAAAACCTGACCCCGTTGAGAGTAGTAAAAGGGCCGATTATAAGGAACATTGCAAAATGCCATCCATTTTGGCTCTGCCTTCACTTTATTTGCCAATGGCTGAGACATTTCTCACGCCAAAAACTTTTCCTAATTTCTAAGTACAATGAAGATGTCCATCACGACCTCATCACAAGCCCAAGGAGGGAAAAGGAAAGCTGTTGCGTCTAGCGAAGTATCTCCTATAAAGTTGAGAACAAAAAAACTCACTCCAAACTCCAGCACAGAAAACAGTTAATTCCGGATCAGCTAGCTCACTAAGACTCCAGTGCGTTCATTTGGAGTCAAGTAAGGGATCATTCTCCTTGATGTCACTATTAATAGTGTACTCATCTACTCCTACCCTACCGGGGCAATCAAAAGGTAAGAGAGTGACAATCTTTATGTCATGGACTAGTCAACCCCACTCATCCTCGATGGATGAATGTCTAGCTAAACTAGCATGTACACATGACCTATTAATAGAAGAATACAGGAACCTCAAGGAAGTATTGACGACATTAACCCACAATATAACTCAGGCTACTGCTCCTCAAGCGGTAACTATTACAAATGATAATGGACAACAAACAGAAGGATCACAACCGCAAAGGGTCAGATCCCATGGATCTATGCCCTCCATTGTCTTGACGATAACGTAAGAGGAAGTTTGATAGGTTGTCGACAAAGCTATTTTCCCGGATAGGGAATGAGAATAGAAAGAAAATTTATTGTTTTAAACACCATATCCCCGTGAGATC
Organism: Magnolia officinalis; assembly: GCA_021015155.1. Lineage (NCBI taxonomy): Eukaryota > Viridiplantae > Streptophyta > Magnoliopsida > Magnoliales > Magnoliaceae > Magnolia > Magnolia officinalis. The sequence continues at coordinate 41,143,947 of JAJHSJ010000002.1, read as the reverse complement.
GAATAAATACCATTCTCTACCAGCTTTAAATATCCTGATATTTAAAAATTTAACGAGATTAGATCACCGGAAGAGCACTTGATGCATTTCATCACGACTATGGGGAATCGCTTTATGGTTCTGCACTATTGCATAAGATTGTTCAGGTCATCCCAGACAGGAAAGACTTTGAGATGGTATTCAATTCTGGCACTAGAATCCATACATATGTGGGACCAAATGTAAGACGCCTTTATGATGAACTTTTTCTCATTCGATAGAGGTATCAGTTTGAATGAACTGGCTTTTGTCTGACAAAGAGCAGGGGAACCGGTTGATAAGTTCATTGATTGATGGAAAGCCTTAGGGGCATCATGTCGAGAACTTTCGAAGTGTCGGAACAAGTAAAGATGTACTTGGGTTCCATAGAACTGGAAGTAGCTTTCGAGCTAACAAGTGTCGATATACGAACTTTCCGCGATCTCACCACCAAAGCTTATGCTCTTCAGATCATGGAAAATAAAATGATAACTTTTTGAACTAAATCAACATGGAAAAATACTGGTAAAACATCTGCAAATGTTGCTAACAAAGAAAGAGAGAGAGAAGACTCTTGAGGGAGGAAAAGAGATGATAAAAGCGAAGGCAAAAGCAATTATACAGGGAAAACGGTAAATAAGCAGCCTAGATGATATGTAGATCATGTAGGTTATACATTCGCGAAAGAAGATGTGGTTCCTATGATGAATCGATTGTTAGGTAAATGGACAATTGAGTTGCCCTAGCCAAAGTGTCTCGAGGATGTAAGAAAGACAAAAGAAAGAAACTACTGTCATTATCATCGTATGCTTGGTCATCAAACTGAAGATTGCTACACTATTAAGAGTGTACTTTAGAAAATGATTAATTGAGGTGAGATCATAGTATAAAAGGACAATGAAAAGGGAAGGAAGGACGTGGCAATTATCGTATCTATATAAGATATACCGAATCTTATATCTCACATACTCCCTCTGAAAATGTTCCATTCAGAGGTGATGATAGGAGTATATGAACCATTGAAGAATCACTAGGAAGAAGGAAGATTGATGAAAGATTCTCTAAGAGAAATTACTATACAAAGTATGACTGCATCTGCAACTTTTGACAACCATCATCAGAAAAGAGTGGAAGCAATATTGGGAACCAAAGCTCGTCGTCCACCTAGGCGTTGTGGGGCTAAAAGTCTCCTAAAGTTGAAATTGTTCTATTCTCTAGGGTAGAGTCTCCAATAGAACATCTACCATAATATATTAGACAAAGTCCTCATTTTGATTCTAGCGAAAGATATTTGATAGAGCAGTTTGGTGGATCCTTAACTGGGCGTGCTAAATTGTGGCTTGAGTCTAGAGCTATGAAGGGAGTCACTAGTTGGAAACAAGTCCATCATTTGTCCATCTCTGGCTTTTTGTGCGAAGAAGAGTTGTACTATTGGTAGAATTAGTAAGACATAAAATCAGTACAGGAGAATGGCCTTACATATATATATATATATATATATATATATATATATATATATATATATATATATATATATATATATATATATATATATATATGTATATTGAAATGGAGAAACACTTTAAGTAGTTTATTCAAACTACTTGAATATCAAGAGACTTGTATTGTAACGTCTCAGAAAAAATCCATACAAACACCCGAGGACCACCTCAGGTAGAAATCACTAAGGGTCGAATTATGTAGAAATTAGATGAAAATTTATTAAGTACTAAACTAAATTAATCGGTAGATTAGCTTGAACCTCTTTCTATACGGACTACAAGACCCAAAACTTGTATAATTGCTAACTTTACATTACCTAAAAACTCTGGATCAATCTCAAAACCCAATTGCTCTCAGGAGCGCTTTGAAACTCTGTATCGGACCTAGACCGCACGTCGAAAGTCAGATTACTACGAAACTATACGGTTATGACCGCCTTACTGGGATTGATAAGCATCACAGGAATCAAGTTCAAATAGTATCCAAAAACGCACAACTTTATCCCGAAGCAAAGTGTGTGAGAAACGCAAATATCTTTAGAAAATGAACTCAAACTTAAATGATTTGGGCCGTTCACTTGCAGGCCAAATTTAAGGTTTTAGACCGTCAGATTCAGACCCAACTACACCCTTGGATTACGAAAATTTCCCTACACAGGTCAGTGTACTTGTGGCCTTGATCGAGTGACGATAGCCATTGAACTGAAACTGGTCCTCCGCGGTCGATCCACAAATCCAATCTAACCGAAATCTTAACTTGGTTAGATCCATAGTCAAGGAACTTTATCCAGACTGTACGTAGGTAATGGGCCTCCAGATGAGTTCCATTGACCCGAAATAGCCGCTCTTTGGCTATAACCTAAGTATACCATGGCCCTGGGGCCATTGACTTCACTTCTGGGCCTATATAAGACCCTAAACCCACCCCTATCTCATTCCATACGAATTTCCTAATCCCTAGGAGAGAGAAGAGATAAAAGAGAAGGAGACAGTGAGGAGAAGTGAGAGGGATTTGTGGTTTGTCAGTGGGATTTAATCCCTCCACTCCACGTGATGAATCACCTCTCCGTATATCTATACCGAAAAATCCGAATCCATGTTTGGGTAAGAAATCCTAACCCTAATCTGTTTTAGGTACCCAAGTAGAAGAATTGTCAAAATAACTAACCTATTTCGTGATTCAGGTAGCTGTTGTGCCATAGACAAAGGTGTAGTGTTCGAACTGAGTTGGATACGAGTTTACCGACGGAAAGTGTAGACTATAAATGCTTAGGTTATGGTTTTCAAGGCTCTTAATGTCAGTTAACGATTTATGACTGACTTGATTGCTGTCACATGTGCTTAGATACGATCTTTTCCGTGTATTACACATATATATGAACTATGTTGAATATAATGCATTCCATGTGTTTGCTGAAATGTCTGAATGAATATGGAATTATTATTTGTGCTTTTCATGCTTGATACTTGAGAATACGTGATTGTTGTATGTGTGACAACTCCTTTGTGAAAGGATTTGTCATAATATATGTTATAACTAATTTATTACATGTACGTTGAAATGTGTAGCCTAAGTGTTTAATAAAATGTTTGAATGAGTAAGTGTTTGATAAATCGTATTTTATAAGAGTGTCGAGATAAGATTCTCAACTACCTTAGCTATAGGTATAAATTCCTTCGTGTAACCTAAATCCCATTACGTGATTTATGTATAAAATGCATATTTATGATGTTATGTTCACTATGTGTTTTATAAAGTGCTCAAATGATTGTAATGCTTGAATTGTGTGCTTGATACTGTTATGACTACCATATACGAATGTTATTGCTTTAGAGTGTGATTCGGACTACGACGTAATCCAGGCAATCGGTAACGACTTCCGATCGAGTGGCTGAATCAGTTTCGCCACCACAGACACGTTCGATGAATCCGAGTCATACGGTGATTATCGACAGTGGTTAGGCCACAAGGAGGGCGTATGTGCTCCATGTCGATCAATTTAGCGTACACTCATACCAGTCGAACTTGTCAAGGAACCCGATTGGCCTAATGTGTGTTTACCATGTATGGACGTAACTGATTGAATCTAAGGTACCACTTATTGGTGTAAAGCCCATTTAACCTTGGTACCACGATCCGCTAAGACTCATGAGCCGGGCATAGTGGTGTATGGGACACCGTGGTCGAGCTGTCGGCCTATGTTGGGGTGACGAGGCTCCCCGTAGTGACCAATGAGCAACCCAAACTCATGAGCCAAATATGGTGGTGTATGGGACACCGTATTTGAGCTGTCGGCCTACGCTAAGGTGACGAGCCTTCTTGTAGTGACCTTGAGTATTAAATAGGCCTACGATCGGGTGACGAGCCTCTCGTAGTGACCTCGAGTGTGAATTACGCCTACGCTGAGGTGACTAGCCTCCCATTGCAACCTATAGTGTAAACTCGTGAACTTGCCTATCGTATGTGATTAAATAGGATTGACGACCCTAGATGGATTATTGTTTGGGTCGATGATATAAAGGAGGTACCTTTGCTTCTCAAACCTGCTGTATGAAAAAGTCTAAGTAAGAACTTGGCTAACACTACCATACACCACATTGCATGTGCCTTTGGCGTGGGTGTTGAGCACAGTGGGAGTTTAACATGCGTGACCGTAAGATGATGTCGCAGAGGGAGTGCAGGCTAGGGCATGCATCATTAATACATATCATCCTTGTATTAACCAGAGTACTTAGAAATGCTTATTGTATTGCTTTATCATTACTGCTTGACTGAATTGATAACATGTTAACCTTTGCCTTATAGTTCCACTGAGTTGATCACTCACTCCTACTCTAGGACAGTGTTTTAAAACACCAAGCAGACCCTGTTCTAGTTTCAGATGATGGTGAGGCTTATGAGTTGGAGCTTGTCTTCTACGATGAGGAGGATGAGTTCTCCTACATGCAATTTTGTGACGGGTCTATGCAGACCTGGAGTTGCATCGCTAGGGTTACAGGGATACAGACTAGTTGAACATCACACTTATTCATTTTGTAAATTTTAGAATTATACATGTAATTATTCAGCCTGGTGACATGATCATACTCTTGGGTTCATATCCACTTATACACCTTAAATATTTACCACAGTCTTCCACTTGCAAAATTTAATCATCTCTAGAGTATGATATGTTGATTTAGTATAATCCCATTCATGTTTATTGCACTAATACGGACAACATTTAATCATCATTTTCTATGTTGCATAAGTGATGCAACGGATCTCGGGAGTTGAGCCTTTGCTCGACCCTGGAAATTCGAGGCATTACAAGTTGGTATCAGAGCATGATTTAGATTAAACTTGACCTAGGTTATGGTAACACGACGCGCACTATCGTACTTTGATTTAGGAGGGAGTGGTGAAATGTAGAAACAGTCTGTCACGCCCCAAATCCCGGAAATCGGATTCACAGGAATCCCGATCGCCGAATCCGGTGCCGACAGCCTCCGTAGTACCCCATTCTCGGCTCCTAGCGTCCATACGCCGGATTCCGATCCTGGGATCCTACAAGGAGGATTTTTCAATGTATATTTAACTCGTAATAAGCATAACCACAAGTTTACCCAAATCACAAAGGCAATATCATCATCACATATCCACTAATATAATCATTTGAGTACAATGCTGAAAGGGAAATACATAAATCGAAAATCAAGCTCCAGAAGACCGCTGCACGCTCCAAGCTCAACACTGCTGCAAGCTAACATCACCTGCACGCATCTATCGTGTATAAGCTTATAGAAAGCTTAGAGGGTGGTGTAAGTGTGTGCACAAAGTGTCAAGTATTCAATACAATGCCATCATCATACAATACCGAAATTACTGGTAATCCATAAATCGTACATTATCGGAATAGGTAGAAATACTGACAAGATCATGAATTATCAGATAACATAGTAAGCGAAAGTATGGACAAGTCCACAAGTCAATCAATATCAGAATACGCAATATAGAACAACTATGCAATAAGGAGTCATAAAGAGCCAAATATCATATGCCGAAGATGCAGTGCAATATACAAATCCTGCTAAGTCTGTCTAGGCCATATAAGTGCAGAAACATAGCAACCCAATATGTCATATGCCTGCGGATGTAATGAAATATGCGATGTGAATGAAATGACCATGCTGGAGTGTGAAGTCGGGATGATAGTACGTAGTATCGCAGGCTATGGGGTCCACCACAAGGGACTTCTATCCAAACCCGTCCCATACCTAAATTTGGATAGTCAGACTCAACGTGGTAAACTCCTGATCTCAGGTTAGTCGCGCGCCCAACCGAAATCTTTGCCATAACGAAGGTACACAACAATTATTTGCGCACCACCAGCCCGAGTGGATAGTGAATGAATGAATGAATGAGCATGCATATCCTACTCAATAAGTCCACATATCAGTACGGTTCCTCTCTGGGAAATCACCGGGGTCTATTACACTCCAAACCAGGTCGCCGCCCCATCGCGCGCAACAAGGTGAGTGGAAGAGACCTCACTATCCGCCTGCCAATATCGGGCCCGGCTCGTCGATAGCGGACCCATTCCTCGAGCTGGTCAGACTCAGCCTAGCATTGCCCCCTCCTCTCGGGCGGGTAAGGCCGTACCCCCTTCCAACCGACCACGACACAGTGGGAGACGCGGCCTAACGGTATATGGCCCTCATGCGCTCATGCATCCACTCGGTCTAGACGTTGGAGCAACCTCTGGAACCAAGAGGGTTTAGGGACTTTCACCCAGGGATATCTATAGCACCCCATGTAGAACAGATTTCCGGTGTCCCATCTGGCCATCCACGAACTACCTGTGGAGGCTACGACCCTGATGATGCTAGGGCGTATAGTAATCACAGCACACAATGCAAGATGCATGAGCCATACAATCCAGTCATGCATCAATCCTGCGCATACCGTGCGCTCATGTGAGATAACCTCCGCCTATCAGGGAGTCTCATAACAACATGCTCAATGACATATGCAATGACCAACCACATCTCATAACAAACATGCAGATGATGCGTATGGGCATGTATTATGATGCTATGCTGTCACATACTCATAATCGGTATCAATAACCGGCATCAACCATCGGCCTCGACAATGTGGACATTTAACCAACATTGCCCCCAAGGAATGACCACATAGAGCCAAACATATAATGAGCCCACGACCTCACACAAAGGCCTAATATATAACACGATGGGCCTTACTCAAGGGCCACATATACACAACAGGTGGACCCTGCTCATGGGCCTAATACATATCACAATGGGCCTTACCCATAGGCCATATACGAATACGTCACAGTGGGCCCCAACTACGGGTCACATATACATCATATAGATCTCGTCAATCGGCCTCGACTTCAACAATCGAATTGACACTCGGAATCGACCTTCATACGCGGCCTCGACAATCGGAATCAGCCTCGATACTTGGCTTCGACAATCGGAATCGGCCTGTACATTCGGCCTCGACAAATCAGAGTCGGCCTCGATAATCAGAATCGGAATCAGCCTCAATCGGCCTTGACAATCGGAGTCAGAATCGACAATCGGCATCGACATCGATAATCGGCCTCGATACTTAGCCTCAACAATCAGAATCAGCATATACAATCGGCCTCGACAAATCGAAATCATCGGAATTGGCCTTGATACTCGAAATAGATCGATAATCGGAATCGGCAAATCGGTCACGTCAATCAGAATCGGCAATTGGTCAAGGTAATCAGAATTAGCAAATCGGTCACGACAATCGCACCAATCGATAGTCAGAATCAGTAAATCGGTCACGTTAATCGAAATCGGTAATCGGTCAAGGTAATTAGAATCAGCAAATCGGTCACAGCAATCGCACCGATCGATAGTCGGAATCGGTAAATCGGTCACGTCAATCAAAATCAATAGTCGACCTAACCAAAAGCCTAAGAGAAGGTCACATGAGGACTTTCGACCGTCATTGCCCATCAATGTGGACATGTAACCAACATTGTTCCCAAGGAGTGACCCACATAAGGGATTTATACGTAATGCTGCGGCTACACAAGCATCACATTGGGCCTCACATATGTCGCATTGGGCTTCATACGAGGGCCTCAAGTGTATCACAATGGGCCCCGCCCATGGGCCTTGAATATATCACATTGGGCCTCGCCCATGGGCCTTGAATATCAAGCGGGCAGCATTACATGGGCTGCATTATATGGGCCGCACTAATGGGCCCAATACACCTCACAAGGGCTGCATAGCATGGGCCCAACCTTCATCAAGGGAGGGGGGTCGCATCATCTACCCCATTCGCCTATTCTTAGGGATCATTTTAGAGTATTAACAAGAAATAATTAAATCACATGGACTGCACTCCAAATAACAGTGGTGATAATGATTCCCACCATTAGAATTCTCAAGGCCCGCCATAACATTTATTTCCCATACAATCTGTTCATAAGGTCACACGGACCTGAATTAAGTTGAAAAACAAATTTCAAATTGATCCAGAACGGTCGTTACCCGAGAAGGGTTTCAATGGTGGACGTTCACTCAACACTGTTTTATGTAGTGTGGTCCTCTTAATATAAATCTGTCTTATTTTTTATTTTATTTTATTTTATTTTAGTCTCAAGTCATGAGACGTGGTTGCCAAGAGGATGAACGGTAGAGATACAACACATGCATCATGGTGGGGCCGTACCTGGCATGGCACGCTAGTTGATGGACGGTTGAGATGGAAAAAAAATAGTTGGACGGCATGAAATGAAACTCATACATTAGGGGTGGGGTCCACCCACGTGTCCCACCTAAGACGGCTCGCCAGATGAATGGATGGTCGGTGTAGTGCAAGACCCATACATCACAGGGGTCCCACGGAACCTCCTGATGTGAATGCAGCTGGTGACGCACACCAGCCATCCCATCAGCAGGTGGGTCACACATGGGGCCACCATACACACGTCTAGGTGGCCCGCTGAATATACATTATTAATATATAAAATATTATATAATATGATATTATATACTATATATGTCTGCACGTGGCAGCAGATTACCCATACCCACCGTCCACATGCATCTGGACGGTGTAGGCTTCATGATAAAGGTGGGTCCCACGTAACAGTGGCCCACCATAGCATTCATATATAATATATTATATTCTATAGTATATATACATAGTAATATAATATCATATATAATATTAAATATATAATATATTATCATTTATAATATAACATTATATATATAATATATCTTTAAACGGTAAGATAAAGGTGGGTCCCACGTAACAGTGGCCCACCACAACATTCATATATAATATATTATATTATATAGTGTATATATATACGTGTGTGTGAGCCATGTAGTGGCAGCGTCCAGCGTCCAGAGACACTGGACGGCCTGGATGGAAGGGGCCCACCTAAGGTTGTAGGCCCTACATGAATGGACGGCGTGGGTTAACACATACATCATGATCAGGCTCACACAGCTTGCTGACGTCAATCAGCAGCTGTGTGGTGATGGGTTGCAGGTGAAGCGTTCAATAGATGAACGGCTTGGATTGAACCATACATCAAGGTGGCTATTCAAAGCTCCTGCCCGTCCCAGCTAAGCGGAGGGACGGTGTGGATTAAATACATGCAGAAGGTGGTCCCCTACTGCTGTGACTCAAAAAGGGTTTCAATGGTAGATGTTCAATCGCACTATTTTCCTACCATGGGGCCACCTGAGTTCGTATACGGCTGATTCTTGGAAGGCCCACTACCTAGATGGGGCTCCATCAAATGCATGGTGTTGATGTGCGTCACACACCACGGTGGGGCCCACGGTTGGGACTCACGATCCCTGGCCACCGTCCCAAACGTAGAGGATGCTGTTGCGCCGTCCTCTGGATGGCAGCAGCAGCGTCTTCTGCTACATGTATGTTTTTTTTTTTTTTTTTTTAAATTATGTTTTTGTGTAGTTTTTCCTAGGTGGGGCCTGCATCAGGTGGATCCACTCCAATGGTGGAATTCTATGGATCATGACGGACCAAACAAGTCCAATATTCAAAGTATTTTTGCGTGTACGAAGGTCAAAGTGAATTTTTAACGGTGAAACCTACTGTTTTCTATGATATGGCCCGCCAGGGAATCGGATTGGCTTCATTTTTTTGGCTCAACGCCTAAAATGAGCTGGTGAATGAAATGGACGACGTGGATTTAAGCAATACATCAAGGTGGGGCCTACATGAGAGGCTCAGCCCAAAGCTTTCAACCAAGCTAATATTCTTGTTCTGTTCACAGCAACGTCCTGACATTTCTGGACGGTCTGGATAACAGACGTCTAGGAAGTTCTGGGCTGGCCCATCTGGTTGTGTTGGGGTCCACCAAATGCTTGCACTTTCCCATCACCTATACCCTTCAAAAAAACAAAAAGGGTAGCAAGGTGGGTTGATCCCACTAGATGGACGGTAAGGATATTACATGCATCATAAAAGAAAGGGAAAGAGAGATAAAGAAGCACCCACCATTGTCGATCCTACTTGGTCCGATGAAACCCCTAGCTCCTCGGGTACGACTTTAACGGAGAACGATGGACATTAGACGGTTGGATGGTGGAGATGGAAGGTTGGAAGTGGGCCATACAAAGCTCTCTAATGGAGCTCTCATGCCTTGGCCGATTGCTTAGAGAAAATGAGGGAGAGAGATGTGAGAGAGGGTTGTAAGGGTGAGTGATGGGGTGAGTGTACTTTGTTGACTTTTGAGGAGATTTGTGTAAGAAAGGTATGGGTGTGTAAGAGCCTTTTTGACTTTGGGGTTGCTTGGGAAAGGGTGAGAGGTGATGGATTGATGGGATTGATTGTTGATTGATTGATGTGACCTTTTATAGAGATTCTCTTGTAATTCGTACGCGCGGCGTTTTCCTCGCACCGAACGCTGGCCCACATCTCCTAGCCAAAGTATCGCCTCGGCGCGCGAGTCGCGGCATCAGAACCGCGGCGACGGCGCGGTCGCATCGGTACTAGTCTTGGGTTGAGTTGACTCGGGTTGACGGCATGTGACGCAGGGTCGAGCAAAATTGCCGGTTAAGGGTCGAAGGTTGCCAGAATTCGACCGGGAAGACCGCAGAAGCCTATGTAACGGTACGGTCTAGGATACGGGTCTTACACAGTCGTAGGATTCTCATATTCGACCACGAACGAAACTGACCGTTGAAATCGGACCGGCAGGCATCTGTGATCAAACGAGATGATCCCAATTCTTTTCCAGACTGTCAATCGATGGGTTTAGACATTGATTCGGTGTATTCCACACTCAAATAACTTGAAAAGCGTGAATATACACAAGATGGAACCCGTAACCACACCAAACAGGCTCGGGGGCCTAAACCACATGAAACTGTGGGACCCGAGGTGGGTTCGACACATTTCCAGCACCCCGGGAGGAGGATGCCATCGCCCAGGTGTCCTGCAGACTGCGATGACATCACCCCTACCGCGATGCATCGCGGTCTGGTTCGGCCGGGCCTGTCGGGCCGATGGGTGTGTACACATGTAAGGCCCACGAAATCGTGTGGGGGCCCCCTTATAAACCCCCCCGTTTGCTTCATTTCTTCCTTTTACACCCCTCCAATCTCATCATTCTCTCTCAAACATCCCCTTCATTCTCATATCTTCTCTTCTTCTTCACTACATACCCACCCTCCATCATACTCCTCAAATCCATCCCTTACAACTCCCCATTTTCCCTACTTCCTACCTATTTGAGCACAAAGTCTATACTTTGGTGTCTCATAACTCTTAAACCTCACAATCCACCCTATTCCCAAGTTTTTTCGATCTTTATGGCTCTTTTTGAGCTCGTGGATGCTATCTTCTCCCTCTCCATACTTCTTTCCCTCATGGGAAAGAAGAGGGCTTCCATAGATGAAGCTGGGCCTAGCCGCCCAACTCGTCCGAGGAAGAAATTGGCGCCGAAGCAAGTGCAAGTGTCGCACAAGAGCAGAGGATGAAGCGGGACCTCGATCCCCAAGTTCCGCTCAATAGAGCCCTACAGCCGGGCATCGCACATGGTAGATTCCAGGGTCGTAGGGTTTTCTGCAAAGCTCACGTGAATGAAAAGCTATTTGGGCTTTATCCGGTGATGGACATCCTGGTAGATGCCGGATGGGGTCCCATATTCGAGGGCAAGGCACATGCGACTGAGAACGAGGTCCGAGCCTTCTACACCCATATACAGGACCCATCACTGGAGCCTCTACAGTTCATTATTCCCGTGGGAAGGCGGGAAGCTACAATTTATGTTGGTGTGATAGCTAGGATCATGGGGATGAAGTGCGGTGAGGTTCATGCTAGTGAGAAGAACCTTAGGAGTGCGCTGAAGGAGATCGCCGCACGCGATTTCTTTGTGGCCGACTGATCCAATGGAGTCGAGGCAACTGCCTCCCAGCGACAAAGATGACTCATGACTTCCGCCTACTCCACCACATATTTACATACAATGTGTATCCCAGGTAGATCAATCGCTCTGAATGCACACGTTTGATGGTGGACTTCCTATACAGAGCAGGACAGGGAGACAGGCTATGCTTGCCTACATTCATCTTGCTATAGATAGTACAAACTGCACACTCTATTAGGACAAATCTTTCACTCCCCTTTGGCAGACTCATATGTAAGCTTTCTCAAGAGTTCGGCTACAGTCTTGGCCCTGATGAACTTGTGCCGGTCCACTTAATCAATGACTCTATGCTCAACAACATGGCTATTGGGCCACGACCACGCCAAGCCCGTCATGATGAATATGGTGATGAGATAGAGGAAAAAACTGAAGAGGAAGAGGGAAGCAAGGATGAGGAAGGTGAAGAAGGAATAGAGGAAGAGGAGAGCAGGAAGAGGAAGAAGAGGAGGCCCAAGACTCCGATGAGGGCTCTCCTCCTACTACATAGGAGCACCACCATGATCGGGCTGCTTTAAAAGCCCGTTTGGCTCAGATTGAGGAGGGCCAAGTCGCCTTGCGACAGGAGGTCAGAGAGACCCGGGCCAAGCTTGAAGAGAGTCAGGCCTATGTGAAGCAAAAATTTAAGAAGGTGTCTCGCACCTTGAAGGATATCATGTGTTGCATGCAGGACAAGGGTGCTCCTCCTCCATCACTAGATTCGGACGACTAGTCATATGTGTAGTCATCTTTTAGTTTGCTTTGTTGTTAGTCTTTTTTTGTGATAGCCTTTGTAGGCTTGGTGGGTTGTTAGTATGTTTTAGTGTTTAAAGCTTGTTTAGATTGCTCACATGCATATTCTGTCATGATCGATGTAAGACTATATCTCATGTATTGTGATAATTTTGGTAAATGAAATGCATGAAGTTCCTTTTAGTTTGGAATGTGAATGATGTTTGGATGAGTGTACGTTCTTATGCTAAATCTTACATGTGGTACACCCTATATTATATGTAGGGAATGCCACCTAAGAACACTCGGAGTACGACACGTCTTACACTTGGTGAATCAAGTGATGGGGCACCTCCCTTCAGTGATAGCCATACGGACCCCAGTTTGGGCCCGGACACGAGACTATGTCGGATTCATAGCCGGTCACTCGCCCCACTAATGGGCCAACTCCTTCTACTACACCGATTCCTGAGCAGAACCATGCGTCTACCTCAACGCCACACATGCCTCATGTGGCTTCTCCTCCTGATAGGTTAGAGCAAATGATGCTCCTTATGTACCAACAATAGCAGATTTGGACCACCATAGCAGGGGCTCTTGCCCAGAACATGAATGTGGTTTCGCCTGCACCACCTGTGTACCCTACTGGGAACATGAGTGCCAGTGACTTATTTGAGTGATTTCAGTGCTTCCGACCTCCTACGTTTATGGGTACTCACAGACCCGAGGAGGCCAAGTATTGGCTTGACCGCATCTCTAAGATGTTGAAGCCGCTGCATTGCACTGAGGTTGAGCAGGTTGAGCTGGTCACATATATGTTCGAAAAGGAGGCCAGTCTCTGGTGGGACAGCATCCTTCGGACCGTGGTTGCTGGTTATGTATGGACATGGGAAGCTTTTAAGACACGCTTCTACGGGAAGTATTTCCCTTTCACCTACTGCAATGAGGGAGAGTTCCTTCACCTCCAACAGGGAGAGATGACTGTGATAGAATACGAGAATAGGTTCATGGAGCTAGCCAGATATGCTCCCTTGATATTAATAGACGAGCCGATGCGAATGTGGCAATTTTCTGAGGGTCTACGACCTAAGATACGCTCGAAGATGTGTTGCACTAGCATTCCCAACTATGTTGAGCTAGTGAACATGTCTTTACGAGCTTAGTAGGATGGGGACAGGCTAGCCTGTACACCTGTGCCCATGGGTCGTAGGCCTCGACCAGATTTACCGAGCAGACCGTTCCTCGACAAGAGGCTACGCGCAGATTCTCCTCCTCGGCTTACGACTCCATCGACACAGCCGAGGCGACCTAATGTATGGTGTACCTATTGCAAGAGGTCGAGCCATTCTGACACTTACTACTTTACCAGGATGAGGGACAATGGCTTCATGCCTCCTCAGAAGATCAACCGTCAGATGCCCCCAGCTATCTCGACTCCACCTCTACGTTCAGTACCACTTGCACAACCTTCTTACCAGCCACCCGTACCTCGATTTAGGCCACCTCAACGACCTATGGCACCGTAGCCGAATTGACCTCAACAAGTTAGTGTGCACTCACTTGCAGCTGAGGCATCCGAGACAGCAGTTACAGCACCGATGACTTTCGAGGTCACAACACATATTCAAGGTACACCAGTCTTCTTATTGGTGGACACTGGGTCCACTATCTCTATAATATCATGTGCAGCAATTAAGCGACTGGGGTTGGAAACTAGTCCTATGGTTGGGTTGAGACTCCTTACTGCCATAGAGACTTTCTCGGACACTACCAAGATGTGCAATGGTTGTTCGATATACTTAGGGAGTAGAATAGTACTCGTCGACCTAATTATTGCCCCGCTATGTCACTACGATGTGATCCTTGGTATGGATTGACTTACCGAGATGAAGGCAGAGATCGATTGTGATACTAGGGTGGTTACAGCCCATGGACTTGAGGGCACGACCTTTATATTCCCTGTTCAGGTCAGTTGGTACTACCGCATTAGTTGTTATGCTACCTTGCTAGAGAATGTTGGTGGTCCGACACTTAGGAACACGTCAGTAGTTCAGGATTTTATGGACGTGTTCAGGAAGATACCTGGATTACCTCCTCAGTGTGAGATCGATTTTACCATTGATCTATTGCCTGGTGCGACACTTACATCTCTACCGACGTATCGCATGCCTCCATGTGAGATGGAGAAACTGAGGAGACAGATCGATGATCTGTTGGATGCAGGCTTCATACGACTACGTGTATCTCATTGGGGAGCACCCGTGTTGGTTGTAAAAAAGAAGGACGGATCACTGCGATTGTGTATTGATTATCGCAGGTTGAATCAAATGACAGTGAAGAACAAGTATCATTTACCCAGGATAGATGATTTGTTTGATCAGTTGAAAGGGGCACAATACTTCACTAAGATCGACTTGTAGTCAGGGTATCACTAGTAGCGCGTCAGGGATGAAGACGTGCAAAAGACAACGTTCAGAACTCGCTTTGGGCACTACGAGTTCCTTGTGATGTCATTAGGACTCACAAACGTACTGGCCATGTTCATGGACCTGATGAACCGGGTGTTTCAGCCGTATCTGTTCTGATTCATCATCGTATTTATAGATGACATCCTGATATATTCTAAGAGTCAGAAGGAGCACGAGGAACACCTGTGAGCAGTCTTTGATACTCTCAGGAAGAACCAGTTGTTTGCGCAGTACAAGAAGTGTGACTTCTGGAAGGAAGAAGTCAAGTTCCTGGGACATATGGTGTCCAAGGAAGGGATAGCTATGGACCTTACTAAGGTGACCGCGGTTCAGGACTGGGAGCAGCCCGGTTTGGTGACTGAAGTGAGAAGCTTTCTTGGTCTGGCAGGTTACTACCGTCAATTAATTAGAGACTTTTCCAAGATAGCCAGACCGTTGTCTCAACTGACTCGGAAGGATCTTAAGTTTGCCTGGAATGAGAAGGCAGAAGCAGCTTTTCAGGAACTGAATGACAAGTTGACGTCCGCCCCTGTGCTAGTATTGCCAGCAAGGGGTCAAGTATACGATATACACCGAAGCGTCTCATGTTGGTTTGGGTTGTGTCCTTATGCAGAAGGATAAGGTGATCACATATGCATCGCGACAGTTGAGGAAGCACGAGGAAAACTATCCTACACACGACCTAGAGTTAGCAGCCGTCATCTTTGCATTAAAGCTATGGAGACATTACCTCTATGGAGAGGAGTTCGAGCTCTTTTGTGACCACAAGAGCCTCAGATACATATTCACATAGAGAGACTTGAATATGAGGCAACGGCGATGAATAAAAACCTTGAAAGACTTCAAGTTCGTGGTCTCCTACCATCCTAGTAAGGCCAACCTTGTGGCAGACGCGTTGAGCCGCAAGAAGACGATAACATTTACAGCTAAGCTAATGATAGAGGAATGAAATATGGTAGAATTTGTGCGAGATTTTGAGCAGAAGCTTAACACTAGGACGCACCCGTAGCTTAGTAGGAGCAGGAGCATGTAGTCGATCTTCAGTAGTTACCGTTACTATTATCATTGTATTCCCCTTTATGCGCATTGTACATTAAAGTTTTTTAATCATAGTGGATTTTGTGATGGTGTCTTGGTTATTGTTCGTGGGTTATGCTTATGGTTATACTTATTATGGAATAAATTCATGTTCAAAATCCTCCTTGTAGGATCCTAGGATAGGAACCTAGTATATGGGTGCCGGGAGTCAAGAATGGGGTACTATAGAGGCTGTCGACGCTGAATTAGGCGATCAAAAATTTTGTGAGCCCAGTTTCTGAGTTTTGAGCATGAAAGAAGTTGGTATCAGAGCATAACTTGGGAATAACAGAGAACAACATCACATGTCTGCTATGAGTTTAGAATGATTAGGTCTCGAGTTCGGATAGTTAGCAATCTTCTTTTATAGACCTTTAACATGCAGGCCTTCGAGAGTTCTCAAGGTTGATAGGCGCCTTTGTTCTTCCCTATTGGACATACCGCCCAGAAGAGCGACCCGAGCGACTCCCGCTCCACCACCTGCGACTCCTGCTCTACCACCTATGACTCCCACTCCACCACCAGAGATCCTTGCTCCCTAGCCTATGGATGCCGCTCCTCCTCCTGAGACCGGTGTGGATCTGACCGTACCCGTCAGTGCCTCCCGGTTGCAGTAGATGTTGCAGGTTATGATGGCCACCCTCCACGGGCAGGGCAGGAACCCCACTGTTTCGCCAGCCCAGGCAAAGAAGGAACGCATGAACGCCCTTCTTTGAGAGTTCCAGTAGCCCGATCCCCCATGTTTCCAGGGCGAGCCAACTCGATAGCAGCTGAGAGATGGCGCTCTGAGGTGGAGAATATTTTTGATACCCTGGTAACCACTAAGCATGGAAAGAGCTAACTGGGGAATTTGTCCATCATGTTCTTTGAAAAAAAAAAAAGAGAAGAATATCCAGCTAAAAAATAGTTATGTTCGAAAATGGATACCTGTTAAAGATCTTTAAAAAGGTAACACAGCGTGAAGCCATCGATGGAAAAATCAATAACGAGAAGAATAAAAAGGCTGAACTGTAAGGCAAGTTTCAGTTTAGGTTGGGTTATCCAGGAATGTTCTGTTTGATTATCAATGTTATCAGGAAAATTGATGATTGGACTTTTAATGATGATAAGCTGAGGTTACACTATACACCCATGGAACTCAATGTTTAGAATTGTTCTAATTGATGGATTAATACTTTGAACTTGACCATGAAGTTTACCGTGCACTTGAGTTTAAGAGAAAGTAATGCCCAACATTCATGTATCTAAAAAATTCTATTGTTTAGATTGTTTTTCAAAAATCACTTGAGTTTATGGAAATTGTCCTGTAATTTTCACAATATTTTTCACATACTTTGCTTGGGACTAGCAAAATGCTAGTTGGAGATTGTGTTGAGGGTCAAATATTGCATATTAGACCCCAGTTATTACTTGATTTTACATACATGATAATGTTTAACGCCCTATTTTAATCATGTTTGTGTTGCAAGGTGAATTTAAGAGCTTGGATTGAAAAAGGGTGCTAAAAGCATGGATTTGATGCTCATAAATCATCAAGGCAAGGGACGGATCTTAGGGGACCAAGATCGAAGAATTCACTTGCTAAAGATTCGAGAAAACCAAGTGTTTGAAGTTAAAAAGGCCAGAAGAGCATCCTAAATGCAAGATCATAAGGTTCCAACTATCCGTTTGATTCGAAACTTTATATCTGGCCTGAGGATCACAAAGTAACCGTACACGTCGAATTTCAGCCATTGGATCCTTGTGAAACTGGTCCAACGGACGGATCAGCCCAAAAATCACTGATATGGGGCCCACCTGATCTCTGGATATGCTTCAATTTTGGTCTTAACCCCTTAAATTGGATGGAAAAATGGATGGACATAGCAGATTTTTCAAAACCACAAGGTGGGACCCACTTCGTGTGGATGATGTACACAACAGATGCTCACGAGCACTGCACTAGACCGCAAGACCGGTCAAAACCGGTTTGACTCGCGTCTCCTGCGCGAAAGAGGAGAGTCTTCCTCTCTTAAGCAGATGGTCGCCCGTAGACGGCCTTAATGGGCCACCATTTCAAATTCATTGTCCAATCTGGACCGTCCATTCGAATCTCAAGGATCGTCTAACCAAGGCCTAGAGGAGGAAATTGGAAGAGGACAACGACAATGGCATCCCTGTGATCGAACGCAAGACGGACGACGAAAACAAAGATCAGGTGGGCCGCATCAAAAGATAGCCAAAAACCGTCCATCCTACTTAAATTCCACCACAAAGCTGATGGACGTGTGGATATCTCAAACAACAGGAAGTGTGGGCCCCACGGGTTACGCATAGTGAATTTCCGCTGCGAACGCGAAAACAGGGGCTGTTGACAGATTGCAGTGGGCTATTGAGATCAATTTGAATGAATGATCCAGATCGTCTAATGGATTTGTGTGATGAAACTGATCAAACCCATGCCAATTATGTGGACCCATGCACACGTACGAACTCACAGCAAGAAAGGATATGAAGCCAAATCGGTTCACAGC
This sequence comes from Magnolia officinalis, assembly GCA_021015155.1. Classification (NCBI taxonomy): domain Eukaryota; kingdom Viridiplantae; phylum Streptophyta; class Magnoliopsida; order Magnoliales; family Magnoliaceae; genus Magnolia; species Magnolia officinalis. The sequence goes on along the minus strand of JAJHSJ010000002.1, from coordinate 41,125,192 downwards.
CGACGCATGACAAGATGATGTGGCCCACCATCCCTGATTAGACGGTCGATCTGGACCATTCAGACGGAGCCCAAGGTGGAGTCGATCACCACCAAGAAGCTAGATCAAATCTTCTATGATCATGGGGTTCTTCCACTGCCGTCGAGCGCAACCACTTTCGCATTTTTACTGCGAAAGGAGTTTCCAAAAACTTCTTATTTGCTGCATAAAAGGTACCCATGCCACCGACTTCCACCGCCCAGCCGACCTCTGTGAGACCCGACCCGGGTTCGCATGTGTGCATGTTATGCATCTCATTTATTTTGGTCCCGTGGTCCTACCGATCAAATTTCAGCGACCCGCAACCCTCCGATAGTGTTTGCGGTCATCTTTGAGTCTAGTCACGTAGACCTGACTAGGGTCGACCCTAGAGTTATGTCATCTCGTTCGTATCGTCGTTGCGGTTCCAACGACGCGTCTTGTGCGTTCATCCGACTTATAGATCAAAAGTTGTGAGCATTTCATCATGTGGCCCACTTTTTGTACAAAAGCATATGGACCACTCTCATGGCACAAGTTCCCATGCACACCACCCACACACACTACAATTCTCATGGAATAAACACTACCCACACCTAACCTACCCTACCAAACATTGTTTGTATCACCATAGGTTATGATTACTTCCCTTAAATATCTTTTTCTCCCTCTTTCCCTCTCATTTTTCTCTTCCATTGTAAAATTCCAGCAACCTTCTCCTCATCTTCCCTCCATTTTCCATCCACTTTCTTCCTTAATCCCCCATCATCTACCCCTTGGAACATGATCTCAACCATAGATCTATAACCCTTGGAGCTTAAGGAGATTGGAGATAGGAGAATCTTGAAGATTCAAGGTGGGTGACTATTCTTTTGTTAAATTCCTTTCTTTTCCTTAATCTCATTATTTCTTCATGGATGGATCACATGGGACCCACCAATCGATGGTGGGGATCCCATTTGATCCCATGGATGTGGCTTTTTAGCCCATCCTACATGTATGTCATGATCCATGATGGGGCCATTCTCCATGGACCCCATCATGATGTATTTAATGATCCACTCCATCTCAAGGTCATCTAGACCTTAAGGATCATGTTGGGATGGCACCCCAACCATCCATAGCAATTATAGATCATGCATGTGGTGATTTTATGTTGCATGTACAATCAATGTAGTTGTATGGGTATGATTCATTCTTGGGAGGGCCCATTAGTGGTGGGGCCCTACCCCATGACCTGATTATGTTTCTTCTCTATCTTTTCTTCCCTGTCTTTATAGTAAATCTGATGTATGTGGGGCCCACTTGATGTGCCATGTAACTAGGCTCAAGTGGTTAGACATCCAGGCCCACCTTGTTGCCCCATATTGTTGACATGTTTTGGACAGCCTTTGGGCTTGATTTTATAGATGATCTTGGAAGGGGCTTGGGTCTGAGAGTTGTGTGACCCATCTAGGTGGACCCCACCCTGAGGAAATACTGATTTATTTCCCTTTTAATTATCTTTTGGGGTGGTTTGGACAACAGCATGTTGCTGTCCAAATCTGCCTGGACAGATTTTTGGGCCACCTTGGGGCCTGATTTATGGATCTTTGGTGGGAATACTGAAATAAAATAATATGTGATTCTTGTAGCCTTATGACTCACCTACAACCATACCAAATTTCAGCCCCATTTGACCTTCATTGGGGTCCCAAAGGTGTGGTTCAAGTGAGGTGGACAGTTTGGATTTTCTGCACTGTTGCAGCAACATTCCACCCTGGACGGGTTGGAATTTCAAAATTTATTAAAATACTTTTGGGTGTCTAAAAATTATGAAAATCTACAGGGAGGTTGAAAAATCATGTTAGGACCCACCTAAAAAATTTTGGGGCCAATGGATGCCTGTACACACCATGGTGGTGGCTGGACCGGCCCACTATAATATGGTGTCCAGATCAGTCCGATTTTCATGAGAGATTGATTTATTTAAATGAATTTAAATATTTATAGATGTCCAAAAATTCTGAAATTTTGTAGAGGTGTGGTCCACTCATGTCCTACCTACCAAATTTCAGGGTCAATGGACCCCTGTGCACACCGTGGCGAGGATCGGACTGGCCCACCACGTTGGGACGTCCAAGTTTGTCCGAGTTTTTGGACAGACTATTTTGTTTAAATTAATTAAAATACTTAGGAATATCCAAAAAATTCTAAAATTTTGTGGGGGTGGGGGTGTGGCCAACCTATAGAAGTGTCACTCTGTAAAATTTCAGCCCCAACTGACCCCATTTGGGCATCCAAAAGAATGGGCCAAGATGGTTGGACTGCAAGATTTTTCTGCTGTGCAGTCTAGCAATATGCCTTGATAAAAACCATAATTTAAAAATATTTCCTCTGATGGTGGGACACATTTTTGGGTTTTCTCTTATTGTATGCATGATGAGGGACTTTGGCTCTTAATTCCCAGTGTTTTAGAGGCCTTGGACCCACTCTAATGGAGTACCCAAATTTAGGATAACAACATGCATTGCAGAAATTTCCTGTACATTATTGTCCCCTTTGTTATTTAAGAAGTTTTGGGCCCCAGCTGTCACGCCCTAAACTCGAAAACCGGGCTCACAAAATTCCCAATCGCCGAATCCGGCGCCGATAGCCTCCGTAGTACCCCATTCTCGGCTCCCAGCGCCCATACGCCAGATTCCGATCCTGGGATCCTACAAGGAGGATTTTCAGCATGATTTTTTTTTAATGGAGCATAACCACAAGCATAACCAAGACACAAAACAACAACACCACATATCCACTATATCAAAAACTTTTAAGTACAATGTGGGAAGGAAAATACAATATAATGATATCAAAGAAAACTCCAAAAGCTCCAGAAGACTGCTGCACGCTTCGAGCTCAACGCTGCTGCAACCTAACGCCACCTGCACGCATCTATCGTGCATAAGCTTACAAAAGCTTAGAGGGTGGTGAAAGTGTGTGTAAGGCGAGTGCCAAGTGTACAATGTCAGAGTAATGCGGAAATATGCGGTAAGTCCATGAATGCTAAAAGCTATACTAAAGCTATGTAATGCAAAGCATGAATGTTGTCGGTCATACCAAGACCATGCGATGCGAGGCCTATGTAGCCAAATGTCATATGCGAGATGCAAAGCAAGCGTGCCAGTACTCATACGTACACATGTTAGTACAGTTCCTCTCTGGATATCACCGGGGTCTAATACACCTCACACTGACTGCCTCCTCCCTACCTGCACAGTCAAGCAAGTGGAAGAGACCACACTATCCGCCTGACTAGTAGTCTGCCAATACCTACCCGGCTCGTCGATAGTGGACACATTTGCGAGCTGGTCAAACTCAGCCTAGCTTATAGCCCCCTCACTCAGGCGGATAAGGCCACCGCCCTTTCCAACCGACCACGACACAGTGGAAGACGCGGCCTACTGGTATTCGGCACTCGGGCGCTCGTGTATCCACTCGGTCTAGACGTTGTAGCATCTCCTGGTACCAAAAAGGTTCTGGGACTTTCACCCAAGGACATCCTAAGTGCCCACAGTGCTAGAACAAAGTATTTTCGGTATCCGATACGGCCATCCACGATGCGCCTGTGGAGCCACGGCCCTGATGTCGCTAGGGCGTGCAGTGATCACAACATACAATGCGAAATGCATGAGTCACACCGTACAATCATGCAGTAATCTCGCGCGTACCACGCGCTCATTTCGGGCACTCCGTCTCATATGGAGTCCCGTAATGTCTCAGCCCAACGGCATATGCTATGATCAAACATTCCTCATATCAAGCATACATATGATGCGTATGGGTATGAGTCATGGAGTTACACTAAGCATGCTATAAGATGATGAACTATCCTTTCAATGCAGATGGGCCTAGATGGCCTACACACAACAAGTATGAGCCTACCAGTGGGCCTAGGGAGAGTCGTAATGCGGACATTTAACCAACATTATACTACAATTTGGACGTCAAACCAACATTGCTTCCACGGCATGGCCCGCACTAAAATATTATTACACAAACCATGGGGAATCACACATTGCAATGGACCTTAGGTACATCCCATTGGGCTTTAAATACATCAAATGGGCCATATCACATGGGCCTTATATTCATCAAGTAGGCCACATCAATGGGCCGCACCAATGGGCTTTATGTACATTGCAATGGGCCATAACCCATGGGTCTTAGAATACATCATAATGGCCTTGTAACATGGGCCTTACATCCTCATCAAAGTGGGCCTCAACAACGGCCTCATACACATTACGGTGAGCCTCAACAGTGGGCCATAAATTCATCAATATGGCCTAACCACATGGCCTTATGTACATCAGATGGGCCACACCAATTGGGCCCCATGTATCTACTCAAGTGGGCCCCAACAACGGGCCACAATACATCAATATGGGCCTAATCCTATGGCCTTATATATATATCAAGGTGGGCCCATTTGAACTATAGATCTATCTTATTTTTAGTCTCAAGCCCCTTTAAGACAAGCTTGCCAAATGGTTGGACCGTTTGGAAACAATACATGCATCAAGGGTGGGTCCAATGAACTATGGATCTAATTGATTCTGTAATTCATGGCATAAAATGAGCTTTCAGAATGGGTGGACGGGTTGGATGCAACACATGCATCATGGTAGGGCCCATAGAGGCCCACCATCAGATATATTATATAAAATATAATATATATATATACACACACACACACAGCCCCACACAAGCACACACGCACACACACACATGCACTCACACACGTATGCACACACACGTGCACACTCACACATGCGCGTGCACACCCCCACACGTATGCACACACACGTGCACACCCCACACGCCCACCGTCCTCTGGACGGTGGGTTTGAAACAAATACATCACAGTGGGTACCACCGTCCAGGTGGACGGTGGTAATAAAACACATGCATCATTGTGGGTCCCATGTGGGGCCCACCTTAATGTTTATACGCCATCCAATCCATTCATGAGGTCACACGTAGACCTGAATGAAGAGAAAAAATAAATTTCAGATCGATCCAAAACTTCAATGGGCCCAGGAAAGGTTTCAATGGTAGAGTTCAATCACTGCTGTTTCTTGTGGTGTGGGCCACCTGGGCGTTGGATCGAGCTGATCTTTGGAGGGGACCCACCTCAGAGGGTGGTCCACCTCATGGATGGTGTGGATACAAAATGTACATCATGGTGGGGCCCATGGCAGGGGCCGTGGGACCCTGTCCGTTTTAACGCTGACGCCTGCAGCGTCTGCTGCACAGCAGCAGCAGGCGCACCTAAAAAATCTTATTTTATTTTTTTTAAAAAAAACATGTTTTTCTGAGGTTTTTCTGTGGTATGGCCCGCATCCGGAGAATCCACCCCGTCCATTGGATTCCATGACCCGATACCTTCCAAAGGAGTCCAATATCCAATGTTTTTCGGCGCATAAAAAAATGTCAGGGTGACTTTCAACGGTAGGAACTACTGTTTTGCATGTTATGGCCCGCCCGAAGATCGGATGGACTTCATTTTTCGGCTCAACGCCTAAAATAATACAGGGAAAAGGATGGACGGCGTGGATTGAAGACATGCATCAAGGAGCGGCCTGCATGAGTGGCCCACCCAATGAGCTTTGAAACAAAGCTAATATTTATGTTTTCCTTTCAACGTCCAGCGTCCAGGGACGCTGGACGGTTGCTCATTTCAGGTGGGCTGCCCATGTGGGCCACCAAGTGATGGATGGGGTGAACACAATACTTAAAAAGTGGGCCCCACCTATAGATGACTTGAATCAACTATGTGCCTTATGGTGGGGTCCATCCGGGTGGGCCACATGGCCATATCAACCACATATCACCAAAGAAAAGGAAAGAGAGAGGGAGAGAGAGAATGAGAGTGGGACACGTGTGATGGAGGGACCCCGACACTATGGGCCCTCACTTGCATCCAATCATACATCAACGATAATCAAGGTGGGCCATCGGCCGCATCTTAGGGTCCAAAGTGAGATCCATACCATTGATCGGTAGACCTCACTTGGCCCATCATAAAACATGCATTCTAGGCTATGGAAGCACCCACCGTCGATCTTCTTCGGTCCATTGGAACGCCAACCTCCTTGTGCTCCTCTTTGACGGTGGAGATGGGAAATCAAGGGCTAGGATAAGGGATTTTTGAGAGAGGAAAGGTGGGCCACACAACTCATTTTTGCACTTGGGAAAAGGCTTGGACGTGTGGTTTTTTTCTTTTCTCTTGGTGTTGCTTGGAATTTGTGAGGAGAAAGAGAGAGAAATGGGATGGTCGAAAGAGAGGTGATGGATGTGAGGTGAGTGATGGGTGAGGGGATGGATTGGTTGACTTTTGGGTTTGCTTAACTTGTGGAAAAAGAAAGCATGGGTGCTTTGTACTTGACATGAAGTGATGGATTGATTGATTGATTGATGGGATAGGTCGTAGAGATTCTCTTGAGATTTGCAACGCGCGGTGTTTTCTTTGAACTGAACGCGGACCCGCATCTTCCTGTCAGGGTATCGCCTCGGTGCGTGAGTCGCGACGTCGGAACCGCGGCGACGGTGCGGTCGTAATGGTACAAGTCTCGGATTAAGCCGACTCGATTTTACAGGATACGTCTTAGGTTCGATCGCAACATTGGTTATCGGTCGCGAATTGTCGGACTTCGACGGAAAGGATCGCGGGATTCGTCGGAACAGTACAGACTAGGACACGGGTCTTACACCAGCCCATTGGGCTTTGTGTATGATTAGTTGGGGACCCATCCCTGATGTTTTAGGGCCCATTGTGGCCATAATTGTGAGGCCAATTGAATTGGACCAGCGGTCCATGCAGGTCGTTCAGCCTGGGGCTGGCCGTCCTAGCGTGCAGGCCCACCATGATGGTGTGTTTCATCCCTGCCTTAGGCTACTGCTGGTCCTGCATTCCAACGGCTTGGCCCATTTGATATATTTGTTGCACATCCTCTCTCATCTAGTGGGGCCCACAGTGATGTGTGTGGGCCATCAGGGATTGATTATACTAAGAAATATTTCTATTGTTGGACTCTAACCAACCCAGAAATTTGGGTGGGTTGGAATTTGGCATTGAGTCCAATAATTGTTGCCTATAGATGTTCTTTTGGTGCAATGTGACCCCTTAGATTTGAGGAGGATTTGAGTCAGCATCTTACCTTTTTAATTTTATATTTTTTTGGGCTTAATTAGTGCATGATTAAAGGCTCATCTCAGATGGGATTCTTCTTGGGCTAGTCTCTTAGTTAAGTATGGGCCTTGTAGCCTTGGTTGGGCTGGAACTTTTGATAGGCCCATTGAACCTTTGGGTCCTATATTTACCATGCCATTGTGATGGGCCTTATGGGCCAAATACTCAAGTAGTTGGGCCATTGTTTGCCCACTATAATAAAATCCATACTTGGGCCGAGATGTGAGGCCCAACTTACTTGTGTTAAAAATAAGAATTTCCATATGATTAGGATAATGGGCTGCCCATTAGGCCCACCACAATGAGTGAACCCATGACCCTTATGGTTGGGCCCTAACCATGCTCAAGGGCCCACCAGGTTGCCTATGTGTTGGGTTTTGAGTATAAGCCCACTAGGCCATGGATTGCCTTAGGCCTTGGGCCTTAGTTCATGTTCGAGTAGTGGCGGGCTACCTCTTGGAAACCAGTTGAGGTTGGATGTCCTCCTGGGTGGTCCTAAGGTAGGCCCATGGGTTCTCTATGGATGGTTAAAGGCCCACCATAGACCCTAGGCCATTTGTTTAAGGCTCAATGTGTATATATGTGGAACCTACCTTAACGAATGTGGTCCAGGCCGTCCAAGCTTTGGATCACCCGATCATGGAGGCACTCTCTACCTTAGGTTGCTACTGGATTCATAATCCAGTAGCAGCCCACTTGATCTTTTCTTGATGTATACACACCCTCCATCTGGTGGGGTACCCTGTGAATATTGTTGGCCTTCAAGAGATCATTCCCACTTATTTGACTAATTTTTAGGCTTTAGCAAGCCCAAGGAAGCTGAGTGGGCCGAACGTTTATCAAGGGGCCTTACATGTACATTGTTATGGTTGAAACTTTGTTGGACATGGGACCCACCATATTAAAAACTTGTGTGCGTGTTGCATTCTTATATTTTATAATCCTTGGGCCTTAATTTCCCTCTTGAGGCTCATGTTGTTAAAAGTGGTATTATATCTTTTTATGGCCTATTATGAGGAATATATGTATGTGGTTACCTTTATTTGTATCTTAAATGTAGGCCTTGGGCCTTCTATCCATATAGTTCATGGTTGATATGCATTTTTGGGGAATGGTGGTTAAATGTCCCCATTATGGACCCCTCTAGGTCCGGTTGTATTTAAGAGTGATTGGATACTCATCTTAGACTCTTACTAGGCTCATTTCTATATTGCTTAGACCCGTAGCTTGTATACTTAGTCTAGTGGGCTACCCCAGGTAAATGGGCCCCCACTAGAAGTTGGATTTCCTTAAGGATATTGTCTAAGTATTTAGTCTTGGTTCCTTCTTGGAGAGGAGGAATGTAATGTACATTGTATATCACCATATAGTGTGATTAAATTCATCCTCATGACCATGTACATCATTGTATACTTAGTTGACACTGTGTGTGTGTGTGTGTGGTTATGATTGTGCCATTGAGCATTGTATGTTACCTTCCCGAGAGACGTAGCATTCCCTCTTGAGCACGTTAGATGCTTGGAATTGATGCATAGTTGATTGTGTGATTCATGCATCTGGCATTGCATAACATATGAACATTATCGCCCTTGCTTCATCAGGGTTATAGCCTCCACAATTACATCGTGGATGACCATGTTTAGACACCGGAAATGTTATTTGAGCATACCGGGTGCATAGGATGCCCATGGGTGAAATTCTCAAAACTTCCATGGTACCAAGGATCTGCTCCAACGTCGTGACCGAGTAGAATATATGAGCACACGAGGGCCTTATACCGTTAGGCTGCAACTCTCACTGTCGTGTAGTCAATTAGATAGGGGTGTGGCCTTACTCGCCTGATGTAAGGGGGCATTGCGAGGCTGAGTCTGACCAGCTCGTGAATGGGTCCGCTACCTTCAGGCCTTGTTGTTGATTGGCTGTCCACAGGCAGGGTAGTGAGGTCTCTTATGCTTGTTTGACTATGCGGGGTCTGTAGAGAGGCAGTCATCCAGCAGTGTAATGGACCCCGATGATTTTCTTATGATGGAAATGTACTTGATATATGGATTGGATATGAGCACTGACATTACTTTGCATTGCATTTACATCGGCTATGTAAGCCTCATGATACATTACAGTACTCATTGCATTATAGTACTCATCGCATTACAGTACTCATTGCATTACAGTACTCATCGCATTACAGTACTTATTGCATTACAGTACTCATTGCATTATATAGCCTTGGTATGGCTTCCTGCATGATCGTACTGCCTTCGTATAGTTTCTTGTAATCATGATAGCTTTGGTAAGGCTAGTGGTATTGGTATTGATCATGACTCCCTTCTGCATTCTCTATCTCCTTCTGAACACCATTGTCACACACTTTCATCACTCTCTTTTGGACTTTATGTAAGCTTGTAAAAGTTCAAATTCTTAGTAGATTTTGTGATGTGTGCCTTTGTTATTCTCAGATTTACTTACTATGATCTTAGGTATGCTCGTATTGGTAATGATTATACTGTTATGAAAATCCTCCTTGTAGGATCCCAGGATCAGAACCTGCCTCAGGAGCCAAGAATGGGGTACTACGGAGGCTGTTGCGGCCAGAACCAGCCATCGGGTTCCTTGTGAGTTCAGTTACCGAGTCTGGGGCGTGACAACCTCCCTTGGCTATAAAGGGAGAAGAGAAGATAGAGAGAGAGAGAGAGCATATCCTTGGATGTGGTAGCCATGAGAAGCGTGGAGAGAGATAGAGAGAGAGAGAAAAGTGGTCGGCGACAAGTTCTTCCTTCCCTTCTTTGTTTTCTTTAATACTTTTATAAGAGTTTAGTTTAATCATGTCTATGATGAGCTAAACCTCGTAGCTAGGGCTAAAACGTGAAGCTTGTAGCATGATGGAGTGTTTTCTATGTTTTGATTTATGTTAAGTTGAACTCTCTTTTATTATGGTTTGATTATGAGGAATATTCATAATTTTTAATGGTTTGTTATGACTTGAATTACAATAGATCTGCGATAGCTTTTAGTATATTTTATACATGTGTTGTGGTTGTGATCGTAGGAACCCTGTTGTTCATCATCGTCTCATGGACATGGTTGGATGATGGAATCCTTCCCTACGTTCATAACTCTCTCAGATTGGGTATGTATTGGTTAAATTCTTTTGTTTGCTTTGTCTCACGGGCATGATTTTGTAATGGAATCAATTCTAATTCTCATACCTATCATCTCTTGAAAACTAGATCAAAGGAAGTTCATAATTGGTTTTTAATGGAATATCTTCCAATTGGATGAAGATGAGACTCTAATTCTAGTTGTTCGTGAATCAAGCATAAATCTCCCTAATCTCTACAAGTGGATCCTTGGCACCCTAGTTTCTCACCTTTGAATTTTACAACTTTTAATTTAATATTTCATCATTATTCTCTTAAATTTTCCTGGTTTAGATTACATCTTCTTCTAGTTCTAGCTCTGGTTATTTTCAGATTACGTACAAGGTTCAGTCCCTGTGGATTCAACCTCAATCTTACCAAGATTATTACTACATCGCGACTCTATACTTGGGGTAGTGAACAAGCCTCTCGTCTATAGAAGCAAACCCTTCGCATTCACTAGAATTGATTTGATAATTTAATTGGATTAGTGAACATTTTATTAGATAGTTAAAATCGACTGATTTCAACAAACATGTGCCCGCAAATCAGATGTCAGGAACCTGCAACTAATCTAATTTTGGGACGCTACCTTAGCAACAGTCTCTACCATAGTCATTCTAATTTGATATAACACATGCCAAGGGTACAATTTTTAAGTGCTTTCATACTCCATGGGATTATATCAAATAACAACACTTTCCACGCGGTGGTTGTGGAATTTCCAGATCCATATCATTAGGCACCGTTCTTTTGTGGAAATCAGCAACTCCCGGACTCTCAGCCTCTGCATTTTAACTTGACTAGACATCGTGACTTACTGATAAGAACCACGGGTTCATATCGAGTCTGATGTACCACGTTACAGGTCTTTTAATTACTCACAGATAAATAACAAATTCATTCTACTAAAAATAACCCTATCATGACTACTAGAGCGTGACTAATACTTTTGTGACGGAAATGACTTTAAGTGCTTGAGATCCAACCTTTCCATGAGCTACAGCAACCATTGTTTGCCATTGATTCCAAAACTCATGCTGATTCAACACTCGGGTGGGCCACCCGGAAGTGATTTATACCTTAACTTCTCACTTCACATCCTATGGCCTACCCGAGTTTTGGAATAGCCACAATTCTGGAAAGTACTTTTATCCTGTCCATGCAAGTTAGATGAATGGATTTGATGAAAATTAGATAGCATTGTCCGACTTACGTAAAACCAATAATGGGTATTCCATACCAACTGTTTCCTGTAGTGTAAGCCTCCTACTCCTTTTTAAGATCTTCATGGTTTCGAACAACAGGCAGAATGACAGTTTGATCCACATTGTCCTCCCGATTTTGTAGTTCTAGTCTTAGTCTCTAAACCATTGTGCTATTGAGTAATTTTTTCATACTTTGGAAGGACAGTATGTAGTAATTTAGAACTGAATGGTCCTGATTCAACTACTCCACCTACCACTTGTCAGTCAGGGTACGTTGAACACGCATGCTTAAGCAAACTTGTATATTCGCATATGCGCATCTATCCACTCCCCTTTTTACAAAAGTTGCAGCTGTGCTAGTTAACCATCATCTTTCCTTAGTCATGTATATCTTCTTTCAAACGGCCAGCTAAGATCAAGTCGATCAAGTCAAGAGGCCATATACTCTATAACATGGTCCTCTCTCTCACTCTCAGACCAGAAATCGATTTGGACGTGGGCCATCAGAAAAGTCTTTTCAATCGCTGGGTCCACTGGTGACACACTGATGCATCTCCATGTGTCCCTCGTAATTATAGAGGGTTTGAAAATCTGGATTTCCATACTAGCTAGTATGTATGGATAAGCGGCCACCTAACGTGGAAAACACTCCGCGTGGAGAGTACGTTCCAGTACTGAGATCAAACAAATTGACGGGACCTGCTCAAGTTGTTGTGGAATAAAAGGCCTTGCATATATTAACTTATTTAGAACTATTATAGCCAGAAAAGCATTGATACGTTGGCAGATTTTGATGGATGATACACATGGGCACTTAAAATTACTTAAAATTGCATATTTGGCAAACAATTAGTTACAATTAAACATTAAAATTGTCGTCCCATGTTTACGTGCATCATGAATTAAAAAGAATGCACTTATTTGATGATTTACTTAGATTGGTGAACATTTTTTGAACCGTTAAAAAAAAACGTTGCCCACAAATTAGAGGTTACGATTGTAGGCTTAATCTGATTTTGGGACTGTTCAGCGACAGTGGGTTCAATTTAGCTGGCCTAATTTGACATAATACATGCAAGGTATATAATTTAGTGCTTTTGTATCCTGTAACATACTCCCAGGGAGTATCAAATAACACTTTCCTTATTGGTCTGCTTGTCTAACCATTTACCACTGTAAATGGTGGTAAATGGTTTACAATTAGTTTTGATAGATGCTCAGAGAGATGAAAATCAGCCAGTAAATGCGCTTCGTAAAACGAGTTTACGACCCATGGTTTGGTAATATAAAATCTGTGGGTCCCACCATGATGTTGATGTAGGTCTTTGATCCATGTCATCCATCTGTTTTACTAGCTTATTTTAGAGCATCAGACCAGAAATGCTCCGGTGGACCACACCATGGGAACCAAGGAGACAATGATGTCCAACGTTAAGATTGAATTTGTGTAGAGCCCACCGTGATGTGATTTGTTATCCAACTTGTTCAAAATATTAGAAAAACGTAGATGAACAAACAAATTAAAAATTTTAAAAAAAATCAGTTTGATTCAATTTGAATTTGCCTCATATAAGGGTCAGACACTAAAACGAGCTAATAAAACAAATGGACGGCGTAGATCAGACACATTCACACTATGGACCCTACAAAAATTACCAATTTCATTCTTCTACTCATCCCTTTTAACGAAACTATTAACAAAAATCACTATAAATTTTAGTGTTTTTCTATTTATTTTAACGAAACTATTAACAAAAATCACTATAAATTTTAGTGTTTTTCTATTTATTTTAATCACTTATTTTTTTTTCTCACGAGTTTTATTGGACTAAAATATCTACAAAATTCTACTACTAAATTATCCCTAACGTCATTAAAGTTTTTAAAATTGCATGTGGCGGGTCCACGGGCTATTAGCGGTAACTTGGTGGACCTAAGGAATGAAGGCTATGTCCTGGGGGTGATTAGGACCAATAAAAATTTACTCATTTTAATACACAATTGCCTACTTAAAATAATATCTAATTCAAGTTAAGGCAATTAACTTTAAGGCTTCCAAGCAAATAGCTTGTGAGACCCGTATCCTAACCCGATTGTTCCGTAGGCTTCCGAGGTCCTCCCGGTCAAATTCCAGCGACCCCCGATCTGTTATCGGCAGTTGCGCGCAACTTTGAGTTGTGTCCCGTATTCCAGATTCGGCTCAACCCAAGACTTGTACCCTAGCGACCGCGTCATTACCGCGGTTCCGATGTCATGTCTCATGCGCCGAAGCGATACCCGGTCTAGGAGATGTGGGCCTGCATTCAGTTCAAGGAAAAACGCTGCACATTGCAATCCCTAGAGAAAACATCCCATCAATCACATCAATCAAGTACACATCACTCCCATCACTCACATCCATCCCCAAGTACAACCCCTCCCCCCCTTAAAGTCAACTCTCTCTCTTAGACAAGTACTCCCATCACTCACTCACCCATCACTCACATCTCTCACCTATCACCTCTCTCTCTCATTTCTCTCTCATTTCCTCCCAAGCTCCATGAGAGCAATCCACGTCCATGACTTTCATGGGGGAGAAGCTAGTATGGCCCACTTCCTACCTCCCATCCCTACCATCCAAAGTCCATCTCAACCGTTAAAACCCACCCCTTGGAGCTTTAGATCATGTTGACGGAAGAAGGAAGAAGAGATCAAAGGTGGGTGTTTTCTAGAGTCGATTTGTATGATTTTGATGGATTGAGGGCCCACATATGGTGGGACCCATCTTGATTTATGCATTGTATAAGGAGAGCCCATAGTGGCAGGGTCCCTCCCCTTTCCACGTCTCTCTCTCTCTCTCTCTCTCTCTCTCTCTCTCTCTCTCTCTCTCTCTCTCTCCTTTTATTTATTTATTTATTTGTTGTGGTCCAACTTGATGGACGGTGCCGTGGACCCCACCTGATTTATGTGTCCAAGCCGTTCGACCATGCGCCCCACTTGGTGTGTGTGTGTTGTCCACACACATTGGTCCCACATGATGCATGTGAGGTATCCACATCGTCCAAACTGTGTGGACAACACCATGATGTATGTATTTCAACCACCGTCCATCCATTGTTGGATGGTGGGACCCAGGTGCATGTGTAGGGTCTCCACCGTCTAGACGTAACAGGTGGGACCCACCTGATGAAAGTATTTCATATCCACTTCGTCCGTCCATCAAGAACGTATAGGGTCTGGATGATTAAAAAAAAGAATTAATATAATATTTATATATGTGTATATCTAAAATTATGGTGGCCCCATGTGGGACCCCATCTGGATGAAAGTACTTCATCCAAACCATCCAAGCGATGGGGCCTACCCAGCATGATGAATGTGTTTATACCAACGGCGTCCATCCAATCCCCTGGCCGAGTGAGGCAGATTTAAATCTCTGGTGGGCCACGTGCGTGGACCCACCAGATGTATGTATTGTAGCCACCATCTAGCTGAGACAGTGGTAACCCACTATGTGTATGTGTTTTGTCTCAGCTGTCCATCATCTAGACGGTGGGACACCCACCTTGATGCCTGCGTTGTATCTCCACCGTCCATCATCAGGACGGTGGGATACCATCCACGTGATGTGATGTACGTATGGATTTATTCACACCGTCTGTCCACAAAACCATACGTGTGGATCTGCTTGATTGGATGTGTGAGATCCACACCGTCCAGATCAGGGCCCAACAATTATGTATATTTTATTTTTTCTCAATGTCCGGACACTGGACGTGTGGGGACCACTGGATTTGTTAAAATAATAATAATAATAATAACTATTATAATAATATAATATATTATATATATGGGTTGCCCACCACGTGGGACCCACCTCATGTAATATATAATATAATATTATTGTTTTATATTACAAGGAGGGTGGCCCACCATGTGGGATGCACCTCATGTATGTATTTCATCTACACCGTCCATCTGGACGGTGGGGACCCCACCATGATGCATGTGTTGTATCCATTCCGTCCACCCTGTTTTCAGATCATTTCGAGGCCCACCATGATATATATATTTTATCCATCCATCCATTTATGTGGCCAGCCATGTTGTATGTATTGTATATCTATGTCGTTCATATGATGATGCCCATTGCGATGTATATTAAGCCCGTTGGTGCGGCCCACTTGATGTATATGAGGCCTGTATAGTAAGGCCCATTTGATGTATATGAGATCCATGTATTGTGGCCCATTGTGATGTATATGAGGCCCATATGACAAGGCCCGATGTGATGTAATCATGGCCCATGTGCAGGCCCACCTGTTGTGTGTATGAGGCCCATTAATGCGGTCCACTTGATGTATATCTGAGGCCCATGTGCAGGGCCCACCTGTGATGTATATAGGCCCATGTGTAGGGCCCACCTATTGTGTATTTGAAGCTCATGGGTTGTGGCCCATTGTGATGTATTTGAGGCCCATGGGCAAGGCCTGATGTGATGTGTTTATGACCCATATGATGAGGCCCATTGAGATGTATTTTCGGCCCATGTGATGCGGCCCATAGTGATGTGTATTAGGCCCATGTATTGCGGCCCATTTGATGTATATGAGGCCCGTTGGTGCAGCCCATTGATACGGCCCACTTAATATATATAAGGCTTGTTGGTGCGGACCATTGATACGGCCCATGGTGATTGTATGAGGTCATGGGCTCACGATACGTTTGGCTCTATGTGGACCACTCATTGGGAGCAATGTTGGTTAAATATCCACATTGAAGGGCAATGCAGGTTGGATGTCCACATTGTGACCTTCCCTTAGGCCTTGTTAGGCCCATTCTCACTGATTGTCGATTCCGATCGCCGATTCCGATTGTCAGGCCGATTGTCGAGGCCGATTCTGATTGTCGAGGAGATTCCGATTCTGATTGTCGAGGCCAATTCCGATTCTGATTATCGATCAATTTTGATTGTCGTGGCCGATTGCTGATTTGCGATCGAGGCCGATTATCGTGACCAATTGTCGATTCTGATTGTCGAGTCAGATTGTCGAGGTCGATTCCGATTCCGATTGTCGAGGCCGATTCCGATTCCGATTATCGATCGATTCCGATTGTCGTGGTCGATTGCCGATTTGCGATCGAGACCGATTATCGTGACCAATTGTTATTTCGATTGTTAAGTCAGATTGTTGAGGCCGATTCCAATTCCGATTGTCAAGGCCGAGTTAGATTGTTAAGGCCGATTCTGATTGCCGTGGCCGATTGCCTATTTACGATCGAGGTCGATTATTGTGACCAATTGTCGATTCCGATTGTCATGGCTGATTGCCGATTCCGATTGTCATGGCACCAATTCCGATTATCGATCGATTCTGATTATTGTGGCCGATTGCCGATTCCGATCATCAAGGGCGATTATTGATCGATTCCGATTGTCGTGGTCGATTGCCGATTTGCGATTGAGGCCGATTATCGTGACCAATTGCCGATTCCGATTGTCATGGCCGATTGCCGATTTCGATTATCAATCGATTCCTATCGTTGTGTCCGATTGCCAATTCTGATTATCGAGGCCGATTATCTATCGATTCCGATTATCGATCGATTCCGATTATTGTGGCCGATTACCGATTTCGATCATCGAGACCGATTATTAATCGATTCCAATTATCCAATTATTGTGGCCGATTGCTGATTCTGATTATCGAGGACGATTATCGATCGATTTCGATTGTCGTGACCGATTGCCGATTAGCGATCGAGGTCGATTATCGCGCCCAATTGCCGATTCCGATTGTTGTGGCTGATTGCCGATTCCAATCATCGAGGCCGATTATTGATCGATTCTGATTGTTGTGGCCGATTGTCGAGGTCAATTATCGAGGCTGATTACGATTGTCGAGGTCGGATATCGAGGCAGATTGTCGCGGCCCAATGTGATGTATATGCGGCCCGTGTTTAAGGCCCAATGTGATGTATATGCGGCACATATTTGAGGCCCATTGTGATGAGTATTTAACCCGTATTTAAGGCCCAATGTGACGTATATAAGGCCTATGTCATGAGGCCCATTGTGATGCATTTGAGGGCCAGGCGATGGAGCCTATTGTGATGTATGTTAGGCCCATGTGAAAGGCCCATCGTGATGTGTATTAAGCTCTTGAGTGAGGCCCATGGTGTTGTATATTTGGCTCTTATGTGAGACCATGGGTCCACTATATGTTAGGCTCTATGTGGGTCATTCCTTGGGGGCAATGTTGGTTAAATGTCCACATTGTCGAGGTCGATTGTCGATGTCGGTTATTGATATCGAGTATGAGCATGTGACAACATAGCATCATGATACGTGCCCATACGTATCATCTGCATGTTTGTTATGAGATGTGGTTGACCATTGCATATGTCATTGGACAGGTTGTTATGGGACTCCCTGATAGGTGGAGGTTATCTCACATGAGTGCACGGTATGCGCAGGATTGATGCATGACTGGATTGTTTGACTCATGCATCTTGCATTCTGTGTTGTGACAACTGTACGCCCTAGCGATATCAGGGCCATAGCCTCCACATGCATATCGTGGATGGCCAGATGAGACACCGAAAATGTTTGGTTCTATCATACGGGCGTCATAGATGTCCTTGGGTGAAAATCCCTAAACCTTCATGGCTAGGAGACGCCCCAACATCGAGACCGAGTGGATATATATGAGCGCATGAGGGCCGAATACCAGGAGGCTGCGACTCCCACTGTGTTGTGGTCGGTTGGGAGGGGGTGGCCTTACTCACCCGAGGGTATGGGGCATTGCTAGGCTAAGTTTGACCAGCTCGTGAATGAGTCTGCTATCGATGTGCCAGGTAGATATTGGCTGACTACTGGCTAGGCGGATGGTGAGGTCTCTTCCACTTGCATGGTCGCACGTCAGTGGGCGGCGATTTGCATGTAGAGTGTATTAACCCTGGTGATGATCGCAAAGAGAAACCATACTGATATGTGGACTTATCGAGTAGGAGTTACATATTCATTCATTCATTCACTATCCACTCGGGTTGGTGGTGCACGACTAATTGTTATGTACCTTCGTAATGACAAGGATTTTGGTTGGGCGGGCGACTAACCTGAAATCAGGAGTCTACTACATTGAGTATGGCTATCCAAATTTAGATTTGTGACTGGTTTGGATAGAAGTCCGTTGTGATGGACCCCATAACCTGCGATACTACTTACTATCATCTCGACGTCACTCCAGCTTGGTCATTTCATTCGCATCACATATTGCATTGTATCATCAACGTCTGATATTTGGCTATTGTCCCCACATTACATAGCTAATCTACATTTCTTCATCAGTATATGATATTATTTTTATTATATTTTTGCATTGCATAGCCTGAATAAGGCTAATGGTATTTATGGGCCTATCAGCATATTTTCGCATTACTCTGATATCTTACAATTTATGATCTTGCCAGTATTTCTAATATTGTATGATTATAGGTTTATTAGTATTTCCGCTTACTCTGATTACTCTGATGTTGCTTACTTGGCACTTACCTTGTGCACACACTTTCACAACCCACTAAGCTTTCTATAAGCTTATGCACGATAGATGCGTGCAGGTGGCATTAGGTTGCAGCAGCGTTGAGCTTGGTACATGCAGCGAACCTCTGGAGCTTTGATTTTGTCATATGTATTTCCCTTTCAGCAGTGTATTCAAATGTTTATATTAGTGGATATGTGATGATGATGTTGCCTTTGTGATTTGGGTAAACTTGTGGTTATGATTATTACGAGTTAAATGTAAGTTAAAAAATCCTCCTTGTAGGATCCTAGGATCGGAATCTGGCGTATGGACGCTAGGAGCCGAGAATGAGTACTATAGAGGCTGTCGGCACCGGATTCGGCGATCGGGAATTTTGTGAGCCCGGTATCCGAGTTTGGGGCGTGACATAGATGGTCCAATCACATAGACTACAAATGATATGGTAATGAAGCAACTAGTCTATATATGATAGTGTACATGTGTGTGTGAGATGTGCTAACTATCAACTCCTAGCATTCATATAATCATGCATATATATAATTCACTAATAAATCAAATAAGTATAATTAAACAAGTTCTCAAAAGAAAATCCCAAACACAAGCATATACAGTGGTTTGGTTTCCTTACTTCACTCTTAGCAGACAAACTCAACCCATGAGTTTACCTGATTTCGTTATCCAGGTTTTGAATTAAGTTCACCTCTAACCTTTATAGCCCTACATAAGAATCACAGTCCTACACAAGAACCTACCACATACTCGCCACTGTCAATGGCCTACACAAGCACTTACCAAGCGTACACTCCCGATGTAGGCTCCCGCATGAGACTTTAATTAGTTTTTTATCGACTAAGTAACAATTTTGGTCCTAGTCAAAGAACAAACTCTCGTTTGATCGGTAGCACTACTGTTCTTCCATACACCGAAAGGGTGAGAGGCTGGTAGTGGTTTTCAAGGTGGTCCTAAAGGCCCACACAGCGTCCAGGAGTTTATCCTCCCAGTCTGTTCTATGTATACCGAAAGAGAAGATTCTTGAGCTCTCTTTTTCTTACCTCTGCTTCTCTGTTCACTCTAGGGTAGTATGGACTAGAGAATACTAACACATACACACCTATGTCTGATGAATTCAACCATACACAAGAGCCTACGTCCTACACAAGAAAATAGAGTATGGACTCACTAAATGACAACTCACTCGTCAGATTTAGCCCCTTTAATGTGTCACACTTAGGTTGTTAGATCGATGCTCTTACATGCTCTAATCAGTCCCTCATGTGCTCCCCCGATCGTTGAAATCGGTTTTTTCCACCTCCTTGAATTGATCACTTTACAATTGATGCTCTAATGAGGCTACCAAGGTAATAAAAGGGGTTCCGTTGAATCTCCTACAACTAAAGGCTTAGTTGGTTTCCAAATGGGAATTAACCTAGATGGGCATTTTATATGTTTGAAAGACAAATGTTTTACTATTGAATTGGTGTCTATGCTCTAAAGAATGCATGGAAACGAGATCATCTTCATAGAGAGCTTAGAATGCTTGTTAGAGTGATTACACACGTGCAAGATGACTTGAATGCCTTTAGGTTAGAGCCTAGAAGTGTTGGGAAGTATTGAGATATACCTAGACTTCAAACTTACTAAAAAACTATCAATTTACCCAAAAACCGAACACCCATTTTATAGGAAAAGGTTTTCAACAGCTATTTAAGGGCTAGTTTACGGATCTGTCAATCAGATCAAAGGGCCCTTCGATGGGATTGAGGCGGTCCTCATTGGGATCGATTAATACGGGTTTCCAACTGAAATGTTGTTGGACAATTTTAGCATTACCTAATCGATGCTATCAAGTGGGACTTTGATCTCATCGAAGCTTATTAACAGCATGTCGATGGAATCGAGATGCACTCAAAAACTATTATTTTGGGCATATGATTTCATAGCAGCTTATCACATCTTGTAGTCATACTTATTATGTTCCAATAAAGCTTCTAAGGCTATGGATGATCAAACAAGTTTTACCTATAAAGATATGGGATCATATAATGTATAAATTATTTTGGGTCAAGGATTAGGGTCACCAAGGCACATCATATACCTGTTCTTTACTCCTTGATGCTCCATGTCCTCTTGTATCTTTGGTATTCAACATTCAAGGACTTAACCGACTATACGAAACATGGACACATGTGATTGACAAACAAAGTACACAAATAAATGCACTAACAATCTCCCCCTTTATCAATTACGTGAGAAAAACCTAACTTAGACCATGTCAAATATAAATGATTTATAACTCGATACAAACACGACATGTAACACTAACATTGCTCTCCCATAGTTGCTCCCCTATCATCATCAATCCCTGCATAAAACAAACAAATCCTACAAAATAAAATTCATTGTTTTATGGGACGTAATTTTTATTTCCTCATTTTGTTAGTATTTGACAAAGAGTTAATTTCAATAGATATACCAATAAAAGCATAGCATGGAACAACTTATAAGTCATAGATTTACCAATTATAAAGATACATACTAACATGTGATTAAATGGTACATATAAACATTAAAACATGGAGCATGCTTATTATGGTTATTCAAAGGATATAGCAATCAAAATAGGAATGATCAATGATAATCTAAAATAAAAATTATAATGTCAAAATTAATCAACTTTAAAACTTAAACTAACAATACAAATGAGGATATAATCCTCATATTTAACTATAGTTTCCACGAAAAAAATTGAGGCTTAATATCTCAGATTTAATTATATAGATTTCTATGGATCACATATCCCTCTTCATGTTCACAACCCCAAGTGTAAGGTCACGATGTAATAATAATCCCGGTAAGACAAGACCGAGGTTAAATCCATAGCGACTAAACTCGTACGTTTCTGAAAGTAACTAGAACTAGAACTAGAAGAAGATCTAAAACTAAATTTGAAATTATTTGAAAGAGTAATTGTGAATTTATAATTGAAACTTGTGAATTTAAAGGTGGGAACTAGGGTGCTAAGGATCCACTTGTAGCAATCAGGATGCTACCTTGCTTGATTCAGGAAATCCAATTGGAATTAGAGTCATATCCTATCCAATTGGAAAAAGAGAGAGATGATTGAATCTCTGAACTTCTCATGAATCTAATCATCAATATAGGGGAATTAAGGGAGGAATTCCGTCACCCTACCATGCCTAAGGGATGATGGTGAACAACAGGATTAACCAATCCCACAATCTCAAAGAGGAAAAGAAGATATTTAAAGCTATCACAGATTTATTGTAATTTATCACAACAAACCATTAAAAACTAAAAATATTCCTTATAATCAAACTGGAATCAAAGAGGTTCAACATAAAAATGAATCAAAGCAATAGAAACATCTCATCATGCTACAAGCTTCACCTCTTAGCCTTACCTAAGAGGTTTAGCCAACCATAGACAAGATTGAACTAAAGACACTTAAATAAAACATGAAAGCAACTAAGGAAGAAGAAGAAAAACTCTTGGCGACGGCTTCTCCACCCTTTTGCTCCACTCCTCAAACCTTAGAAGATGCATAGGAACATCTTAGGGACTCCTATTTATAGTTGGGGAACTCCTTCTTGCGAACCGACCTTGAAAATTTCAAACAGACCTTGGAACCACCTCAAATTTATGCAGTCTGTTCTGTCTGCGTTACCTTTGATTAGTCAAGGACAACCTTCGACTAGTCGAGGGTCACCTTCAACTGGTCGAGATAGTCTTCGACTGGTCAAGGATTGCATAAAATTAAAAATTCATGTTGCTGGAGTTCGAATTGAAGTTTCTTCGACTAGTCGAGGAAGAACTTAGACTAGTCGAAGCAGGGCTTAGACTAGTCAAAGTAGGCAAATTTTTAGGGCTCTTTTTCTTTACTTCAAATCTTCAATTCTCTTCATTCCTCACTTAGTTTTCTTGGATCTTTGGCTATGAATTCTTCATTCTTGGTCCCATAAGATCCATCCTTGGCTTTGGTGATTCTTGAGCATTAAATCCATGCTTTTAACATTATTTTCAATCCAAGCTCTTAAATTCACCTTGCAACACAAACATGATTAAGATAGAACATTAAGCATTATCATGTTCATAAAACCAAGTAATAAATGGGAGATAATATGCAATATTTGACCCTCAACACAATCCCCAACCAGCATTTTGCTAGTCCCGAGCAAAGTATGCAAAAAATGAACTTCAATGCTCAATGTTCAAACCTTTTTCAGAAAATAATCTTTTGTGTATTCAAGTATGAATGAGTAAACTCAAGACATAAAATTGGTATTTTGAAAACCTAGAGTCAAATCACATAAGTAATCAATCAATAAGTTCTTTATCCACTAAGTCAGAGCATAGTTCGCATATCAAGTTTTTCAATGTGCTTAGTGAAAATCAACTTACTTTCATAAAGAATACTATCATTTCATAATGTTAGCCATGTTCATCATATCAAGAATAGTTTAAAAATTCAAGTACTGATTCCGAACTTATCCCCTTCTCCATCTTTTTCCAGTTTTTGATTTTATATTGACAGTCACTTTTTATACGCTTTTTTTTTTCAGACTTTACATTCTTTTCAGAGACTTTTTTCAAAAGATGTTGTCATTGTTCTTCGTCAGTCATGAACTTTTTGTCGATCTCCTATTTTTTAACTGTTTTTTTTTTTAAGTGGATAAAATTCTCCACACTTGATTCTCACCATCTATCAATGATTCACATGCTAACAATTAGAACTTCTAGCATGTCTTACAAAAGACAAATTGAATGTGTCTTATGATTTAGATTAACATGATATTCAAAGTACCTCTCAATCAATTGAGCGCAATAACTTAGGTGATAAGTTAGTTAGATGATCAAACTCCAACAATCCAAAATTCGATCTCTATCTTATCATACCAAAAGCATTCTTAAGTACATAATTCATCGATTCCCCAAATAGATTTCAACTTGAAACATTGAAAATTTTCAAAAATTTTGCTCAAAACTGAGAAAACACTGATTAGTTTACCTAATCCCCCATCCTCAACCTAAAAATCTACATTGTCCACAATGTAAAAGAAATAAGCATGTAATGCAAAAGAGGCAATGAAAAAAAGGGAAGTGATGGAACAATAATACCTGAAGAAGGAGAATTAAACTTTTCTAAAGTTCTTAGTATGAAGATAGGTGAGCAAGAAGACTAAACAATATGAAATCAAACTAAACTAATCCTAAATCTTGTGAAAGCAATAAACCAAATGCTAAACTAGGAAAATAAGGGAAATCTACTCAATCATGAAGCAAGGTTCCTCCTCTGGTCAGTATCTTGATAAATTCCTCAGAAGGTTTCTCAACAAGATCATCCAAAAGCCCTTTTTGCAATAGGCTTGGATATCCTTGAGCATGAATGTCCAGATAAATATATGGACTTCAGCATCCTGTTTGTGATCAAAATTTGGAGGTTTCTAGAGAATAAATGATTCACCTGCAGATGATGATTTCTTAATATTAGTAGGCTGAGGTGAATGAGAGACCATAAACAATTGAATAACAAAAAGGTTGTTCACCATGGTCCCTTTAAAATCCGAAGTTGTAGGCTCCGGTTTAGAATCTTTCTCCTCCACCTGTAATGGTAAGATTTTAGTATTAGTGGAAGGAGTGGCATCAACTTCCTGGCTAATATGATCATCTGAATCCGCAAAGTGCGCCAGACAAACATCTAGAGATTCAGGAGTTTCAGTTAAAAGAGACTTATCATCTTCTGTTCACCCTGGCTAATATGATCATCTGAATCCGCAAAGTGCGCCAGACAGACATCTAGAGATTCAGGAGTTTCAGTTAAAAGAGACTTTTCTTCTTCTGTTCACAACCCCAAGTGTAGGGTCTCGATGTAGTAATAATCTCGGTGAGACTGAGGTCGAATCCACAGGGACTAATCTCGTGAGTATTCTGAGAGTAACTAGAAGTAGAACTAGAACAAGATGTAAACCTAAACCTGGAAGTGTAGAGAGAGTAATTGTGATTTATTTAACTAAAACTTAAGAAATTCAAAGGTGGGAACTAGGGTTTCCAAGGATCCACTTGTAGAGATCAAGGAGATCTATTCTTGATTTAAAGACACAACTGAAATCAGAGTCCCATCTTATCCAATTGGAAGATATCTCAGTAAAACCAAATCTAAACTTCCTTTGACCTAATTCTTAATGGATGAGAGTTGTGAGAACTTGAAGTAATTCCATCACAAAACCATGCCCAGGAGATAATGGCTCACAATAGGATATACCAATCTCATAACCAAACATAAGAGAATCATGAAGATTATAAGGGATTTCTTCATCCAAACATGCCTAAGGGATGATGGTGAACAACAGGATTTCCTAATTTCATAATCTCAATACATGGAAAGAACATACTCAATGCTCTCGCAGATCTATTGTAATTTAAGTCATAATAAACCATTAAAAATTGAAAGTATTTCTTAAATATTAAACTAGAATCAAAGAGAGTTCAACATAAACATGAATCAAAGCAATAAAAAACATTCCATCACACTACAAGCCTCACCTCTTTGCCCTAGCTAAGAGGTTTAGCCAAGCATAGACATGATTGGAACTAAAAGCTTAGAAAAAATCATGAAAAACTAAGGAAGAAATTAAAAAAATGCTCGGCGATGGCTCTCCACCCTTGTGCTTCGCTCCTCCAAATGCTAGAGTGGTTAAATTCATCGATAGATGCTCAGGGATGCCCTAGGGACTCCTATTTATAGTTGTGCAACACCTCCTTTCGCACCTCTTTGGAAAAATCCAGAAACTGCCACAAATTTACACACTCTGCGTAACTTTGCGCAATTAGTTCGATGACATCGAACATGCTTTGATGTCATCAATTGTGTCTTATAAACGTCCTTTTTCTGTGCTTTTGTAGCTTCATCTGGACTCTGTGACCTTTTATGTCATCGAACCTACCTTCGATGTCATCGAAGAGGTCTTCGATGTCATCAAGCATTGTTTGAGGAATCGATAATATGTCCAAAATAATCCAGAGAGTTAATGTAGTTTCTTTAATAAATTCGATGTCATAAAAGAGACCTTCGATGTCATTGAACAGATCTTCGATTTCATGGAGCAGTGCTTCAAGTAATCGAAAATGGTGCCCAATATGTCCAACGAGTTTTGCCGAAATTCCATAGAAAATTCGATGTCATCGAGCAGGTCTTCGATGTCATCGAGCAAAGCTTCGAGTCATCAAACAAGTTGTAAGACCCGTATCTTACGCCGTAGTGTTCCTTAGACTCCCACGATCATTCCCGTCAAATTTCGACAACCCGCGACCTATAATTGGCGTATGCCCGCGCCCTAAGTCGCATCCCATATATCTGAGTCAACTCGACCCAAGACTTATACTCTAGCGACCGTGCTATCGCCGCGGTTCCAACGCCGTGACTTGCGCACCAATGCGATACCCAGGCCAGGAGTTGTGGGCCCGCGTATATTTTGAAGAAACACCGCGCATTTGCATTCCAAGTGAATCTCTACCATCCATCACATCAATCAATCAAGTACACATCCCATCACAAGTCATACCTAGCCCATCCCTTTCTCACCAACAAGGCATGACACCCATCCCTCTCACACCCAAAAGTCAACCCTCATGTCATCTCTCCTTACACCACCATACATCTCATCCCATCCCTCTTACACACCCATCCCTCTCTCCTTACATCTCCCATCTTTCACTTATTCTCTACCATTTTTCCTAGCAACTAAGAGAGAAAAAGACTAAGGAGAGAAAAGAGAAAGAACCCAAGATTAAGGCCCACTTTCCTACCCCAAATCTCACCATCCAACCCTTCAATCTTCATCATCCTCCATCAAAGAAGAAGCCTAGGAGCTAAGCATCCCAAGGAACCAAGAAGAAGATCCAATCGGTGGGTGATTTGTAGGATTAGATTGTGTTTTCAATATTGTGCCAAGTGGGGCCTACCGATTGATGGTATGGATCTCACTTTGGACCCTAGGTGTGGACGATGGCCCACCATGATGCACATGATCATCCCATGATGGGGCCATTCTCTATGGACCCCATCATGATGTTTATTTCCCATTTGTGAGAAGGTCATCTAGACCTTACATTTGATTGGTGGGAAAGGGATGTCCACCATTGATTTTGATGATTTGAGGGCCCACATGTGGTGGGACCCATTAGATGTATGTGTTGTAAACCGAGAGGAGCTCATAGTGGCGGAGCTCCTCCCTCATACTCTCTCTCTCTCTCTCTCTCTCTCTCTCTCTCTTTCCCATATTTCGTGGCCACCTGATGAATGTGAGGGGGATCTGGACTGGCAGCAAGGACGCCCTTGCTGTCCAAGTGCTGGACATCCAGCGGCCACAAAGGCCTGTTTGGATGGAAATCCAAATAATGACTCGGTCATGGGGCTGTGTGGCCCACCTTGGTGGACCCTTTCTTGATGTTTGTGATCTATATCCTCGTCGTCCACCATCAGCTCGCCCAGACCATGAGCTAGGTGGGCCATCTTCAGCTGGCCTACTGTTGTCTAGCAGCAAGAGCTGATGGAGAAGGAAACACAAATATCAACTTACCCTTATAGATGGTGGGCCACACTAACGTGGACCCCACCCTGATATGTATGGGTGGTATGACCACACCGTCCATTGAAATCCACCCAGGCTATCCGTCCAAGATCGGATAGATCCAGCCATGGAAAACTGCCAACAGGCCTAGACGTGGGAAAACACAAATATTAGTGTTGATTCAATTCTAGTGGGTCACTCACGTGGACCCCACCTTGATGTAAGTATCTGATCCACACCGTCCATCCAATTTCCTGGCCTATTTTAGGCGTTGAGACGAAAAATGGAGCCAATCTGAATCTCTAGCCGGCCACATCATAGAAAATAGTGATATTTACTGTTAAAATCTGTTAAGGCTCACTGTAATGTTTCTACACATCAAAACATGCTGAATATTGGCTTGTTGGGTCTTTCATGAGCCATAGAATCCATCAGATGGACTGGATCATCTTGATATGGGTCACACCTATGAAAAACCACAAATATATATATATATATATATATATATATATATATATATATATATATATATATATATATATATAAACTTATGCATGGACGCCACTTGCTGTCAGCCTCCAGAGGACGCTCCAGCAAGCAGCGTCCTGCTGCTTGAACGTTGACAGGGACAGTGGGTCCCACCACAGGTCCCACCGTGATGTATGTTGAGCATCTACATCGTGCATTTGATGGGTCCCCTCTAAAAAAGGGGCTTCCTCAAAAATCAGTCGTACACAGAACTCAGGTGGCCCACACCATCTATAATCATATAAAGACATGCTTAATCATATAAGAGCACTTGTTGGGGTCCATCTGAAATTTGGTCTGACCCCTTATCCTAATGGGACACACATAATGGATGGGCTGGATTTGTGAACCACGGCTTGGTGGGCCCAACAAATGATTATGAATGCTTTAATGGAGGGTAAACCTCTCAACTGATTGACTTGATGTTAAGTCCTAGGCCCCACCATAATGTGTGTATTATACCCACTCTATTCAACTATTTTCTAGGGTCGTGGGCCCCATTGCATTGTAGGGCTCATCATGATGTGTGTATTATATACACACTGTTCATCTATTTTTAGGACCGTGGGTTGTCTTATAAGGCCCATCATGATGTATGTGTTGCATACGCGGTCCACTCATTGTTTCAGGACCATGGGCCCCTTGTCATGAGAGACCCACCTCTATTTATGTGTTTTACGCCAGCTATGGGCTACCTTATGCAGGCCCACCATGATATATGTGTTATATATATGCCGTTCATCCATTCTTAGGGTCATGGGCTGCCTTATGTAGGCCCACCATGATATATGTGTTACATATAGGCCGTTCATTCATTCTTAGGGTCATGGGCTGCCTTATGTAGCCCCACCATGATATATGTGTTATATATATATGCCGTTCATCCATTCTTAGGGTCATGGGCTGCCTTATGCAGGCCCACCATGACATTTGTGTTATGCACACAACGTCCACCATGTCGGGGGCTGCCTTGTAAGGCCCACCATGTTGTATATGTTATACACATGTGTGTCCACCCATTTTCCAGATAGTATAAGGGTCATGGGCCCCATTATGAGTTAGATTCCATATCCCAAATGGGCTGTACCTTAGGAGCAACGGTGGTTAAATGTCCACGTTGTAAACTTTCCTAGGGCCCATTGTTAACCCTATACCTTGTCGGGTTATCCCAAACCGTTGGGCTCCTATTGATGATTGTAGTACCCATCTCCCTTATCGGGCATCCCAAGTCGTTGGGCCCCCATTGATGTAGTGATACCCATCTCGCTTTATTGGGTTAACCTAATCCATTGGGCCCCCATTGATGCTAGTGCCTTCCACCACACCTTGTAGAGATATCCAAACCTTAAAGTCCACCTTGCGTACTTACCGGGCCTCCATAGGGAAGCCCAGTTTATTGTATAATAGAGAGTGTGAGGAAGCCACTCGTTGTACATAGTTTTGCCCTCTTGTTTCACCTTGTTGTATGACTATTAAACTCACCCCATGAGGCCCATTCGTGATGTAAGTATGTCATCTAGGCCATCCATTGTTGTAGGAGAGCGCATCATCACCCCTAGCCGTAGACATAAGAATACGTGGTATCAAATTTGATATATCCACTATTGTAGTTTATTTCGATTCGTGGGTTAGATCCACCGTCCCTTCAGTAGGCCCCAGCCTTAGGATACACGATACATTAGTACCTCGAGTAGGTTAGGATAATCTAACATGGGCCGTACCATATAGATTGTTTCATGCCTAGTGGGGCATATCGTTCCACTCATACTCTTTGAATATGATATACTAGTTAAAGCCGATTATTGTTTATATCAGATAATCATGCTATTGTACATAGTCTAGTAGGACACACTGAGAACATGCTTAGTATTACATCATGACACATATTCATACGTATCGTTTATATGCCTGTTGTAAGGAATGTTTGATCATAGCATTACCGTTCGGCTAAAATATTTAGGGGACTCCTTATGAGACGGAGTTTCCCCACATGAGTGTGCGGTATGCGCCGGTATGCGCAGGTTTGATCCATGACTGGATGGTATGACTCATGCATTTCACATTTTGTGATATGACCACTATTCAGCCTAGCGACATCAGGGTCATTGCCTCTACAGGCATATCGTGGATGACCAGATGGGACACCGAAAATGTATGGTTCGAGCATTTAGGCACATTATGTAACAGCCTGGATTTTTCCCAACCTGGAATTAGATGTCCTTAGGCAATGGGTCAATCCTAACACCGGTTTAACTTCTCAAACACTCAATTAAAGTCTCAAATCCCTTTTCAAACCATTTTCTTCACAAATCCCACCCTTCACTACCTTGTTCTTTCAATTTTCCTAAGCACTTTCACCCTAGACACTATCTTAAACTAGCTAAGTAGTATAACTTGGATCACTTTAGATACAAACTACAAAGGCCCAGGTACCACCTCAGATAGAAATTACTCAGGACTAAATCCTTTAGAAATTAGGCGAGAATTAGCCAGTGTTAAACTAGAGTACCTGTGAAATTAGCACCAATCACTTTAAAAACGATCTGCAAGACCCAAAACTTGTAAAATAATTGACGCTAGGTTATCCTAAAATCTAGGATCAATCTCATTACCCGGCTGCTCTCGGGAGCATCTCAAAACTCCGTATCAGATGGACCGCACGTTGGAAGTCCGATTAACATGAAGTTAAGGAATTAGGACTGCCTTGCTGGGCTTGACAATCATCTCAGAAATCAAATCCAGATAGTGTCCCAGCACTATTCGCTTGAGCTCAGAGTGAAGAGTGTGAGAAATGTGAAATTAATTCAAAATAAAATATCTCAAATAGTAATCTGGCACCTCTCGCTTGCGAATCAGTTCTAAGTAACCAGACCGTCAGAATCAGACCAAATTACACCCTCGGATCAGGAGAAATTTCATACACATATCCATGTACTCGGAATCTCCGATCGAGATCCGCTGACCGTCGAACTGAAACTGGTCCGCTACGCGTGATTTGGAATTCCGACTGAAATGAAAACTTAACTAAATGTAGATCCGGTGTTGGTAAGCTTAAGTCCGACCTTTGGCTCAAGGAGGCCCGCCAGAAGTCCTCCGTTGAGCTGAAACTGACCTGCTTTGGTTATAACCTAAGTATACTTTGACCTGGAGTCTATTTCAGCGAGTTTTTAGGCTATATAAGGACCTTAAACCCTCTCTCATTACAACCATACGAATTTGAGAGAAACCCTAGAGAGAGAAGAGAGAAAAAAGAGAGAAAGTGTGAGAGAAGTGGGAGATTCTCCCTGTCACTCTTCCCTGTTGCTATCCATGCTCAACCACTCCTTTCTAATCGCTTTCCCGACGATTCCAGCTCCGTTTCTAGGTAAGAAACCCTAACCCTAATCTGATTTGGGACTTGGGTGGTTGTAGGTTATGAAATAGCTAATCTATGTTGTTCTATAGGTTGCCAAACTACCGTAGATTAAAGCTTAGCAAACCTATCGACTTCGTTACGATTCTACGACAAAAGGTGCGGACTTTAGGTGTATAGGTTATGGTTTTCAACGCTTTCAATGTCAGATAATGATAGATTCATGATCTGCATGCAATTGCACATGTACAAAGTGCTGTCTGTTTTCCGTTTCGTTTAAAGATGAAGAATATGGAATTTCACATACTCTAGGTATTTATAGAAAGTACCGTATACGTATAAATTTTGGAAATGTGTTTGACATGATTAATTGTTGTATGAATATATTATATATGGATAAAATACTTGTTTGGCGAAAGGATTCGCCCTAATACATGTTTTCCTAGTATACACTATGTATGTTGAAATAGTGTACTCTAAGTGTTTGTGAAAATGACTGAATGAGTATAGAATTCTCATTCGTGCTTGCCATGACCAATTGTCATGGATATATGATTGTTGTACTGGCGATACCCCTTTGACGAAAGGATTTGCCCTGAATTACGCCACGACCACTATACGCTATATATGTTGAAATGTGTAGCCCAAGTGTTTGTGAAAATGTTCAAATGAATATGGAACTTAGATTCCTACTTTCCATGACTATCCGTCGTGGGTGTACGCGTGTTATGATTGGGGCAACTCCCTAGTGAAAGGATTTGGCCTAATGCTTATGTGATCAACATATGTCATGTATGTTGATGTATGTAGTCTAAAGTGTTTGTTGAAATGTCTGAATGAGTAGTAGTTAGTAAATTGTAATGTATAAGGGTGTTGAGATATGATTCTCAACTCCTTTAACTATGTGTATGATTTCCTTGGATAGCTGTGTGATTAGGAATTTAATATGTACAAACTCATGCTTGTGTTGTGTTTCATAACATGCTCAAATGATTATATAATATTATCTATGTGATACATATGTTTAAATTCATATTTACGTTGTATGATCCGTCATGGGCGATGGGGGAGTGGAGCAATGAGTGCGTGCAACAGCCCTGACAGCCCTAAACGGATAATATCTGACTTTGGTTGTATGATTTGAATCTTGATTCATTACTATTTTAACTATCTGCAATTGCATGTGATTGGGACTATGATTATAGTCCAGACAATCGGTAACGAAAATGAATGCATGACTGAGTTTCATTTGCCACGTGAGATGTGTTCGACGAACCCGAGTCATACTTCGGTTGGTGATAGTGGTTGGCCACACGAAGTGCTTATGCGCTTCATATCGTTCAACTTGTTGTGTGCTCGAGCTAGCCGAGCTCGTCAAGTAACCCGATCTGTCTAATGTATGTTCACCATGTTTGGACGCTACTGCTTGAACCTAGGGTACCAAACTTACCAGTGAAATCCCTTTTAACCATGGTACCTCGATCCGCTAAGACTTATGAGTCGAACATGGTGGTATGGGACACCGTGGTCGAGCTGTCGGCCTGTAGTGACCAGTGAGCAACCAAACTAGTGAGCTGATTATGGTGGTATGGGACACTATATTCGAGCTGTCGACACCTATGGCGAGAGTCGAATACGGTGAGACTTGTATTCGTGCTGATGGGCGACGAGTCCTCCGTAGTGTCTTCAAGTATACTCTAAGGTGTATGATTAGCGATGAGCCCTTCGCAGCAACTAGAGCATGAGTTGAGCCGAGTACGGTGAAACCTGTATTCGAGCTGACGGCCCGCGATTGAGCCGAGTACGGTGAGACCTGTATTCGAGCTGACGGCCAGCAATTGAGCCGCATACGGTGAGATCTGTATCTGTGCTGATGGGTGACGAGTCCTTTGTGATGCCTTCACGATGCCTCTCAAACCATAATATCGTATGAGATTAACTAGGACTGACGACCCTAGGATGGATCATGTTTGGGAATGATATAAGGGAGGTACCTTAGTTTCCCAATATTGCTGTTTGAAATGGACTAATAATTACTCGGTAATCATGCTCATTATCGCACTGCATGTGCCTGGTAGATGTGGAGCACTGAGGGATGAACGCATTCGCGAATGTAAGATGGTGTCGCATGAGGGTGGTTTGGCAAGGGCATACATCATGACTGCATTCATACTTGCATTAATAAGAGTAGTTAGGAGTGTTTGATTTCACTGCTTTATCATTACTACTTGACCGAATTGATAACATGTTAACCTATGCTTTATTGTTCCACTGAGTTGATCACTCACTCCCACGTTACGGGACGATGTTGTACACACCAGCCAAATTTGTTGAGTTTTAGGTGATGGCGATGCTTATGAAGCAAAGCCGGACTATTGTGATGTGGAGGAGGAGTTCTCCTACATGTAGTTCTCTGTCAGGTTTATGAAGACCTGGTATTGTATTGACGGGGCTATGGTACTTGGGATAGGAGACATTACACTTACACATTTGGTATATTTTAGAAATGCACTTGAAATTTATTAACCTGGTAATGTTATCACACTCTGGAGACTCACCACAGTTTTTATATATTTTATATATCTATCAGTCTTTCGCTTGCAATTTAACTGTCTCTGGAGTATGATATGCTGTTTTGGCTTAATCTCACTCATGTTCAATACACTAATGCAGACAACATTTAATCATCATTATCTATGTTGCATAAGTGATGTTCTGGAACTCGGGTGTTGAGTTTATGCTTGACCCCCGATTTTTCGGGATGTTACACATTAGTTACCCGTGGGTGAAAGTCCCTAAACCTCTGTGGCCAGGAGACGCTCCAACGTCTAGACCGAGTGGATACATGAACACATGAGGTCTATATACCATTAGGTCGCGTCTCCCACTGTGTCGTGGCCGGTTGGAAGGGGGAGTGTGACCTTATCCACCTAAGTGAGGGGGCTGTAAGCTAGGCTGAATTTGACCAGCTTGCAAGTGGGTCCGCTATCAATGAGCAGGGTAGGTATTGGCAGACTACTGGTCAGGCGGGTAGTGAGGTCTCTTTCACTCACTTGGTTGCGCGACTAGGGAGTCAGCAACCAGTGTGGAGTGTACTAGACCCCGGTGATGATCCCAGAGATGTATGGTACTGATACGTGGACTTATTGAGTAGGAGTCGCGTACTTAACATTTCATTCATTCATTTATTCACTATCCACTCGGGCTGGTGGTGCACAACTAGATCATTATGTGTACCCTTGTAATGGTCATGATTTCGGTTGGGTACGCGACTAACCTAAGATCAAGAGTTTACCACATTGTGTCCAGCTATTCAAATCAGGTATGGGTTAGTTTGGATAGAAGTCCCTTGTGATGAACCCCATAGCTTTCAATACTACGTACTATCATCCTGACTTCACATTTTCGCTTAGTCATTTCATTCGCACCGCATATTGCATTGCATCCTCAACATAAAGCATTTGGTTTACTATGCTTCTGTATTGCATATCCTGAATAAGGTTGATGGTATTATGGACTCGCCAGGATCTATATATTGCATTACATCCGCGGCATATGACATTTGGGTTGCTATGTTTCTGCATTTATATGGCCTAGATGAGGCTGATGGTAATCATGGTTCATTAGGAATTGTATATTTCATTGCATCCTTGGCATCTGATATTTAACTCACTATGAGTTATGGATTTGTCAGTATTTCTGCTTACTCTGATATTTGTGTGCTTGGCACTTATCTTGCGCACACACTTACACCACCCTCTAAGCTTTCTATAAGCTTATGCACGACCGTTGCGTGGAGGTGACGTTAGATCGCAGTAGCATTGAGGTAGGAGCTTGTGGCAGATCACTTTGGAGATTTTGTTATTTATGTATTCCCTTTCAGTATTGTACTCGAATGTTTATATTAGTGGATATGTGGTGTTGATGTTGTCGTTTGTGACTTGGCTATGCTTGTGGTTACGCTCCTTTACATAAAAAAATCACACTGAAAATTCTCCTTGTAGGATCCCAGGATCAGAATTTGGCGTATGGGCATTGAAAGCCAAGAATGGGGTGCTACGGAGGCTATGAGTGTCGGATTTGGTGATCGGGAATTTTGTGAGCCCGGTTTTCGAGTTTGGGGCGTGACACAAGTTCTCGAGTCATCAAAAAACATCTTCAATTTGTCCAGCGACCAACTCGATTTTCCTTCATAAATTCAATGTCATCGACTTGTGTTCGATGTCATCAAATGTGTCCTCATTGTCATCGAACGGTGCTCAATGACACCGTCAATGTGTATTCTGCACTTGTTCTTTCGACTTCGTTCCTTCTCCACTTGGTTTTCTTAAATCCTGGGACCTTGAAATCTTCAATCTTTGTCTTCTAAGATCCATTCTTTGCCTTGTGATTTTTGAGTGTCAAATTCATGTTTTTAGAACTTTTTCTAATCCAAGCTCTTAAATTCACCTTGTAACACAAACATGACTATAATAGGACATTAAACAGTATTATGTTCATAAAACCAAGATATAAATGAGGTCCAATATGCAATATTTGACCCTTAACACAATTCCCAACCAGCATTTTACTTGCCCCGCGTAAAGTATGTATAAAATAAATCTCAAGATTAACGTCGGAAATCTTTTCAGAAAACAATCTTTTATACACTCAAGGATGAATAAGTAGAATTAGGATACAAAAGTGAGATTTCAAAAACCTATAACCCAATCACATAAGAAACCAATCAAATAAGTACTTTGTCCATTAAATCGAAGCATAATTTGTATATCGAGTTTTTCAACGTGCTCAGTGAAAGTCAATTAACTTCCCATACGAATACTATCAATTCATCATGTTAGTTATACTCATCACTTCAAGATCAGCTTGAAACTCAAGTACTGATTTTGAACTTATTCCCTTTTTCCTTCTTTTTCCAGTTTTTTATTTTTTATTTTATATCGACAGTCAATTCTTATTCATTTTTTTTTCTTTTCGCATGCTTTTCTAATTTTTTTTCATGACCTCTTTGTCGATCTCCTGTTTTTTAACTGGTTCTTTTTTTTTTTAAGGTGGATAAAATTCTCTAGACTCGATTCTCACCATCTATCAAATTGACAATCAAAAATTCCAGTATGTCTTACAGAAAACAAATTGAATGTGTCTTGTGATTTATATTACCATGATATTTAAACTTCCTCTTAACCAATTGAGTGCAAGCACTTAAACGATAAGTTACTTAGATGACTACACCCCAACAATTCAAAATTCAATCTTTATATTTTCATACTCAAAGCACACTTAAGTATACAATTCATCGCTTCTCAAACAGATTTCAACCTGAAACATTGAAAATTTTCAAAAATCTTGCTCAAAACTAAGAAAACACTGATTATGTTACCTAATCCTCCATCCCCAACCGAAAAATCTACATTGTCCTCAATGTAAAAGAATTGAGCATGTAATGCAAAAGAGGTAATGAAAAGAAAAGGGAAGTGATGGACATGTAATACTTGAAGAAGGAATTTGGAGGCTTTTCCAATGGTCTCATTGTGAAGGTTGTTTAGCACAAAAGACTCAAACAGGCGATAAGCAAACTATCCTAAAACAACATGAAAGCAATAAACTAATCCTAAAATAAGAAAGCAAGGAAAAATTTACTTAGTCATGCTGCAAGGTTCCTCCTCCAGCCAATATCTTGATAAATTTCTCAGTAGATTTTTCAACAAGATCATCCAAAAGCCCTTTTCACAATAGGCTCGGATGTCGTGGAGCTTGAATTTCCATAGAAATTTATGGACCTTAGCATAAGGTTTCTTTTTAATCTCCTGATGTGTCCAAAGTATATACGATTCACCTGTGATAGAAAAAGTTTCAATGTTAGCATAACATGGTGAATTAGAGACTACACGTACATAAAATTCAGAAAAATTCTTAGAAAGTAATGTAGTCTCGACACATTCCAACGTTTCTGACTCCGGTTCAATTTCCAGCTCCTCCTCCTTTAATGGTAAACATTTAAGATCTGGGGAAAGAGGGGCTTCAGAATAAGGGTTCTCTCGGTCAGTGACATTTACCGAGGTATTGTCTTGCGAGGCGTCCACTATTTCTTTTATTATCAGATCGTTTGAATCTGCAAAGTGTGCCAAGCAATCGTCCAAAGGGTTAAGAAATTCATCTGAGTGACTCATTTTCCACATTGAAGTTTGTGATGATCTGCAGAAGAATTCCATCATCTCTGGAAGTGGATGGAAGCATGATCTCTTGCTCTTCATCACGGTGAGAACAAATCTTCACCGGATGTATCTTGTCTTACCTTATATAGGTAGATTGAAGATCAACTGACGAAGAATTGATGTGAGGGATCTATTCATCGGTACTACTCAGTAAAGGCATTGTATTGTCAAGGGTTGATAACTCAGATGGTGGCCTCAACTGGATGGTTTCAAATTCCAGAGCCATATTGAGCAACTCGCCCATCTCCCGAATCATATCATCATTCAATTTAGGGGAGTGGTATAAACATACCTCACAAAAGTTGGAAGGGTTAGCTGAAATTGGTTCCTCCTCCATATTTAAATCGATCATGTTAGATGGGTGGAGTAGATCACTATGGTCGACAACTTCCTGAACCTCTTAATCATTGATATGAGCCAAACTTGATATTGAATCCAGGGGGATTTGAGCTATATATTCATGATTGACATCCCAATACTCATCATCTTCCAATTCAGTGCAGTACACACGTGGAATGGGATTGTTTTTCTCACATTCTGTTCCTAGATTGGGTTAATGTTCGAATAAACCAACCTCTTCCTCATCATTGAAACCGGGTGTGTCATGTGAGTGAAGTATGTCAGTATCATTATATTTGAAAGATACCCACATCTCTTGATTATTTCTTTGGACAGTCATCGAGATCGACTCTTCGGGAAATTGAACCGTATGCCTAATAACACAATCCAACTCTTCATTCTCAATTTCAGTACACTTCACAAGCAAGTTAGGATCACTTTCCTCGCATTGTTTTTTTAGATCGGGTTGATTCTGGGATAACCTAGCCTCTTCCTCTCCATTGAGGGGCTACTGAACTCTTTGTGCTGAAGATATGAGCGATTTGCATGATGTTCTGTAAGTGCTATAATGTATAAAGCACACTCTTGTTTGTTAAATTTCGATGAGACAAAACAACTTATGATATGGTTCACACAATGTGAATCAAGATGGAAAATTCACCTTCAAGTGATTCAAGATGGAAAGTTCACCTTCAAGAGAATCAAGATGGGTGAAGAAAGTTTTAAGTTTTACTAAAGACTAGTAGAAGTTCAAACTCCTACTTCAAGCTCTTTTAAAAATTCAAGAACAAGTTCTGAGAAGTTTAAGCTACTTAAATGTTCAGTCTTTTCAGGTATAATAGACCCTAGAAAGACCTTAGGCATAGGTCCTTTCAAAACATAGTCATATATGGGTTTTTATACTTTATATAGGCTTGACTTCGAGTAGTCTAGGCTTAGGTTTGAGTAGTCTAAGCTGTCGCTCGACCAGTCTAAGAAATTTTCAACTAGTTTAAGTTTAAAATGCAAAAAATGGATTTTTCCGTTGCTTCCTCGACCAGAAGAGCAGACTACTCGACCAATCGAAGAGGGACCTTCGACCAGTTTAGAGTTTTTTGACTCGAAGTCCAACAACTATATCTTAGCACCCTCGACCAGTCGAAGAACAGTTTTATCCGATCGCGTCCAAAATTTGAAATTTTGTTAGATATTAGACAAGTCGATGGAGACTTTAGACGAGTCAAAGCAACTATATTTCTAACTATAAATAGATGCATTTTCTCATTCCGAAATTATTCATTCAAGCTAAGAAAAGCCTTCACCAAGAGAGAGAAAAGTCTTCACTATCTTCAAGCTATTGCATGGTATTTTAATATTTTGTTTAAATAAATTTTTATTTTAATTCCTTTATCTCTTTTCATGAATCTTTTTTTTTTAAAGAGAGTAATTGCTCTTCTTTGAGATCTTAAGGAATTCAAACAAGTATCATTTTGTTTGAATTAATTTAAAATCAATCTAGAACATAGAACCCTTATTTATATTACTAGACATTGAACATTCTACTTCAAGCAAAGCGGTTCTACAGCCTACATCAAGAACGTCTTCAATGAGAAGATAAGTACATTTCTATTCTTTGTATTTTGGTTCCTTTGAGATTGCCAGAAAATCTCATGTGTTGGTTTGGACTGAGATAGCCAGAAAATCTCAGTGTGGGGTTTTTGTTTGTGATAAGCTCTTTAAAATTACAATTGTATAAGGTTTTAAGGTGAACTTGTGAAAACCTTATTTTTTAGTGAACACCAATATCACGTGGGTTGTGATTGTTGGGAGTGGAGTAGGTGTGGCTGTTTGAGAATAGTTGGTGTACACACCGAATCACTATAATTCCTAGTGTTGTGGTGAATGTTTATTTTTATTTTTATCTGTGGTGAATGATTATAACTTTATTTCTGCACTAGTGGTGAATGTTTGTAATAGATAGCTTTATTATCTCTTGCCTCGTTTGAAGTCTTGATCCTTACAAACGTTTGTGAAATCAGGTTGTCCTACCTAAAAGTTGGTTTTTAGTGTAAGGTTGTCCTACGAACTAAGTTTGAATCAAATTTTCAATACTAGTGCTATTGAAATTTCTGTTTTATTCTGATTTATTTATTATTTCAGTACTTTAAGTTTTTATTTGGCATAGTCCTATTCACCCCCCTCTAGGACTGTTAAGCTCGCCCTTTTCAAGTGGTATCAAAGCTAAATTGCTCATATTTTTAGATTAAGTTCCTTGAGTTGAAAGATCTAGAGATTTCATTATGTCAAATTTCGATAGCTTGTCTATTACCAGGCCACTACCTTTTAATGGCTCTAACTATGCATACTGGAAAGCCAGAATGAGGATTTTTCTAAAACCCTTAGATGAAAGTGTGTGGCAAGCCATTGTAACCAAATGGAAACCCCCTATGTCTAAAGTTCTAGGCAGTGATAGAACTAAATCTATGAAAGAAACTGCGTTCTATTTATGTGCTACACCTTAGAAAAGAGAAAGAGTGCAAATTGTCACGCCCTAAACTCGGAAAACGGGCTCACAAAATTTCCGATAGCCGAATTCGGTGCCGGCAGCCTCCGTAGTACCCCATTCTCGGCACTAAGCGTCCATACGCCAGATTCCGATCCTGGGATCCTACAAGGAGGATTTTCCAATGTACATTTAACTCGTATTAAGCATAACCACTAGTATACCCAAATCATAAAGGCAACATCATCATCACATATCCACTAATATAAACATTTGAATATAATGCTGAAAGGGAAATACATATATCGAAGTCAATGCTCTAGAAGACCGCTGCAAGCTCCATGCTCGACACTACTGCAACCTAACGCCACCTGCACGCATCTATGGTGCATAAGCTTATAGAAAGCTCAGTGAGTGATGAAAGTGTGTGCGCAAGATAAGTGCCGAGTATGCAATACAATGCCATAAATCATCCAATATCAAAATATGCGGAGATACTGACAAGACCATGAATCATACGATATCAGAGTAAGCGGAAATATACTGATAAGTCCATGAGTGCCATCAGCCGTACCAAGGCTATATGATGCAAGGCATGAATGCTAACGGTCATATCAATGCAGAAACATGGCAACCCAAAATGCTAAATGCTGCGGATGCAATGCAATATGTGGTGCGAATGAAATGAATAAGCTAGAGTGAATTCAGGATGATAGTACATAGTATCGCAGGCTATGGGGTCCATCACAAGAGACTTCTATCCAAACTAGTCCCATACCTAAATTTGGATAGTCAGACTCAATGTGGTAAGCTCCTGATCTCAGGTTAGTCACGTGCCCCAACCGAAATCCTGGCCGTGGCGAAGGTACACGTAACAAATAGTTGCGCACCACTAGCTTGAGTGAAGAGTGAATGAATGAATGAGTATGCAACTCCTGATCAATAAGTCCACATATCAGCACCGTACATCTCTGGGATCATCACCGGGGTCTAGTACACTCCAAGCTGGCTACCGTCCTAACCGGCCGCGTAGCCCAGTGAGTAGAAAAGACCTCACTACCCACCTGCCCATAGTATACCAATATCTACCCGGCTTGTCGATAGCAGACCCATTTGGGAGCTGGTTAAACTCAGCCTAGCTTATAGCCCCCTCACTCAGGTGGATATGGCCACACCCCCTCCCAACCGACCACGACATAGTGGGATATGCTGCCTACTGGTATTCGGCACTCGGGCGCTCATGTATCCACTCGGTCTAAACGTTGGGGCGTCTCCTGGCCTCGGAGGTTTAGGGACTTTCACCCACGGACATCTAAAGTCCCCAGATGCTCGAACTAAACATTTCCAGTGTCCCATTTGGCCATTCACGACATGCCTATGGAGGTCACAGCCCTGATGTCGCTAGGGCGTACAGTAATCATAATCACACAATGTAAGATGCATGAGTCATGTAGTCCAATCATGCATCAATCTTGCGCATACCGTGCACTCATATGGGATAACTCCACCTATCAGGGAGTCTCATAAACAATCTGTACTATGGCATATGCAAGGGTCAATCACATCTCACAATAAACATGCAGATGATGCATATGGGCATGTATCATGATGCTATGCTGTCACATACTCATAATCGGTATCAATAACCGACATCAACAATCGGCCTCGACAATGTGGACATTTAACCAACATTGCCCCCAAGGAACGGCCCACATAGAG
Organism: Magnolia officinalis; assembly: GCA_021015155.1. Lineage (NCBI taxonomy): Eukaryota > Viridiplantae > Streptophyta > Magnoliopsida > Magnoliales > Magnoliaceae > Magnolia > Magnolia officinalis. The sequence continues at coordinate 41,082,861 of JAJHSJ010000002.1, read as the reverse complement.
CCTAACATATAGTGGACCCATGGCCTCACACAAGGACCCAATATACAACACCATGGGCCTCACTCAAAAGCTTAATACACATCATGATGGGCCTCTCACATTGGACCAATATACAACACAATGGACTCCATCGCCTGGCCCTCAAATGCATCATAATGGGCCTCATCACATAGACCTCATATTCATCAATTTAGGCCTTAAACACGGGCTGCATATACATCACACAAGCCGAATACACATCACAATGGGCCTCAACTATCGGTCGCATATACATCATATAGGTCTCGACAATTAGCCTTAGCAATCAAAATCGGTCTCGACAATCGAAATCGGCCTCAATAATCAAAATGACACTTGGAATCGGCCTCAACAATCGGAATTGGCCTATACAATAGGCCTCAACAATCGGAATCGGCCTCGATACTCGGCCTCGACAATCGAAATCGGTCTATACAATCGGCCTCAACAATCGAAATCGGCCTATACAATCGACCTCGACAATAGGAATCAGCCTGTACAATCGGAATCGGTCTCGATACTCCGCCTCGACAATCAGAATCGGCCTATACAATCTGCCTCGACAATCGAAATCTGCCTCGATACTTGGCCTCGACAATCGAAATCGACCTCGACAATCGGACTCGGCTAATACAATCGGCCTCGATACTCGGCCTTGGCAATCAGAATCGGCCTCGATACTCGGCCTCGACAATCGAAATCGGCCTATACAATCACCCTCGACAAATCAGAATAAGTCTTGATACTCGGCCTAAACAATCGGAATATGCCTATACAATCGACCCCGATAGTTGGCCTCGACAATCGGAATCGACCTCTACAATCGGAATTGACTTATACAATAGGCCTCGACAAATCGAAATCGGCCTCGACAATTGAAATCAGCCTCTATACTTGGCCTCGACAATCAGAATCAGCCTCGATACTCAGCCTCGATAATCAGAATCGGTCTATACAATCGGCCTCGACAATCGGAATCGGCCTATATAATTGGCCTCGACAATCGGAATCGACCTCGATACTCGGCCTCGACAATGGGAATCGGCCTCGACAAATCGGAATCGGGGTCGATACTCGGCCTTGACAATCGAAATCGGCCTCGACAATCGGAATCGGCCTATACAATCGGCCTCGACAAATCGGGATTAGTCTCGATACTCGGCCTCGACAATCGGAATCGGCCTCGATGATTGCAATCGGCCTAGACAATCGGAATCGGCCTCGATGATTGCAATCGGCCTCAACAATCGGAATCGACTTATACAATCGGCCTTGAAAAATTGAAATCAGCTTCGATACTCGGCCTAGACAATCAGAATTGGCCTATACAATCAACCTTGACAAATCGGAATTGGCCTCGATACTCGGCCTCGACAATCGCAATGGGCCTCGACAATCGGAATCGGCCTATATAATCGGCCTCAACAATCGAAATTGACACTTAGAATCGGCCTCAACAATCGGAATTGGCCTATACAATCAGCCTCAACAATCGGAATTGGCCTCGATACTCGGCCTCGACAATCGAAATCGGTCTATACAATTGGCCTCAACAATCGGAATCGGCCAATACAATCGACCTCGACAATAGGAATCAGCCTATATAATCAGAATTGGCTTCGATACTCGGCCTCGAAAATCAGAATCGGCTTATACAATTGCCTTGACAATTAGAATTCGCCTCGATACTCAGCCTCGACAATCGAAATCGACCTCGACACTCGGCCTCGACAATCGGAATCGGCTAATACAATCGGCCTCGACAAATCGGAATCGGCCTCGATACTCGGCCTCGACAATCGGAATCGACCTCAATACTCAGCCTCGACAATCTGAATCGGCCTTGATACTCAGCCTCGGCAATCGGAATCAGCCTCGATACTCGGCCTCGACAATCGGAATCGGCCTATACAATCGCCCTCGACAAATCAGAATAGGTATCGATACTCAGCCTCGACAATCGGAATCTGCTTATACAACCGGCCTCGATACTTGGCCTCGACAATCGAAATCGACCTCTACAATCGGAATTGACTTATACAATCGGCCTCGACAAATCGAAATCGGCCTCGACAATCGGAATCGGCCACTTACTCGACCTCGACAATCCGAATCAGCCTCGATACTCGGCCTCGAAAATCAGAATTGGTCTATACAATCGGCCTCGACAATCGTAATTGGGGTCGACAATCGGAATCGGGGTCGACAATCTGAATCGGCCTATATAATCGGCCTCGACAAATCGGAATCGACCTCGATACTCGGCCTCGACAATTGGAATCGGCTTCGACAAATCAGAATCGGCCTCGACAATCGGAATCGGGATCGATACTCGGCCTTGACAATCGGAATCGGCCTCGACAATCGTAATCGGCCTATACAATCGGCCTCAACAAATCAGGATTAGTCTCGATACTCGGCCTCGACAATCGGAATCGGCCTCGATGATTGCAATCGACTTCGATAATCGGAATTAACCTATACAAATTGGTCTATACAATCGGCCTCGATAATCAGAATCGGGCTTGACAATCAGAATCGGCCTATACAATCGGCCTCAAGAAATCGGAATCGGCCTCGATACACGGCCTCGACAATCAGAATCAACCTATACAATCGGCCTCAACAATTGAAATTAGCCTCGATACTCGGCCTTGGCAATTGGAATCGACCTCGATAGTCGGCCTCGACAATCGAAATCGGCCTATACAATCGGCCTCGACAAATCGGAATCAGCCTCCATACTCGGCCTCGACAATCAAAATCAGCCTATATAATTGGCCTCGACAAATCAGAATCGGCCTTGATACTCGGCCTCGACAATCAGAATCGGCCTATACAATCAGCCTCGACAAATCAGAATCGGCCTCGATACTCGACCTCAACAATCAGAATCGGCCTCGACAATCGAAATCAGCCTATATAATCAGAAACGACCTAAACAATTGGAATCGGCCTCGATAATCGGCCTTGACAATCGGAATCAGCTTATACAATTGACCTCGACAAATCGGGATCGGTCTTGATACTCGGCCTCGACAATCGGAATCGGCCTCGATACTCGGCCTCGACAATCGTAATCAGCCTCGACAATCGGAATCGGCCTCGATACTCGGCCTCGACAATTGGAATCGGTCTATATAATCGCCCTCGACAATTAAAATCGTCCTATACAATTGGCCTCGACAAATCAGAATCGGCCTCGATACTCGGCATAGACAATCGGAATTAGCCTATACAATCGGCCTTGACAATCGGAATCGGCCTCGATACTCAGCCTCGACAATTGAAATCGGCCCATACAATCGACCTCGACAATTGGAATCGACCTCGATACTCGACCTCGACAATCAGAATCGACCTATACAATTGGCCTCGGCAAATTAGAATCGGCCACGATACTCGGCCTTGACAAATCGAAATCGGCCTCAATACTCAGACTCGACAATCGAAATCGGCCTATACAATCAGCGTTGATAAATCGGAATCGACCTCGATACTTGGCCTCGACAATCGAAATCGGCCTATACAATCGACCTCAACCATCAGAATCTGCCTGGATACTCGGCCTCGACAATCAGAATCGGTCTATACATTCGACCTCGACAATCGGAATCGGTCTCCTTACTCGACCTCGACAATCAGAATCGGCATATACAATCGGCCTCGATACTTGGCCTGGACAATCGGAATTGGCCTCGATACTCAACCTCGACAGTCAGAATCGACCTCGATACTCAGCCAAGACAATCAGAATCATCTTATACAATCGACCTCGACAAATCAGAATTGGCTTCGATACTCAGCCTCGACAATCGAAATCGGCCTCGATACTCATCCTCAACAATCGGAATCGGCCTATACAATCGGCGTCGATAAATCGAAATCGGCCTCAATACTCTAACTCGACAATTGGAATCGGCCCATGCAATCAGCCTCGACAATCGAAATTGACCTCCATACTCGGCCTCGACAATCAGAATCGGCCTCGATACTCGGCCTCGACAATCGGAATCAGCCTATACAATCGATCTCGACAAATCGGAATTGGTCTCGATACTAGGCCAGGACAATCGGAATCGGCCTATATAATCGGTCTCGACAATCGAAATCGGCGTCCATGCTCGGCCTCGACAATCGTAATTGGCCTATACAATCTCGACGCAAGGCGGGGTCCATAGATGGATGACCAATGATGGACCAAGCAATATCAATGGGGCCCATTCGTTTGGGTTAACCCACTAGAGAATGATGAGAATGGGCCTAACCAGGCCTATGGAAAGGTCACAATATGGACATTTAACCATCACTGCCATCAATGTGAACATTTAACCATCATTCCTCCCAGGGAGTAGCCCACATAGAGCCAAACATGGGCCCACGACCTCATGCAAAGGCCTAATATACATCGCAATGGACCTTAATGAATGGGCTGGAAATACATCACAATGGGCAGCTCATATGGGCCTCATATACATCATGTGGGCCGCATCAATGGGCCACACCAAGGGGCCTCAATATACAACAAGTGGGCTGCATCAACGGGCCGCACCAATGGGCCTCAATATGCAACAAGTGGGCCGCATCAATGGGCCACACCAATGGGCCTCAATATATCACATCGGGCCTTATCAAATGTGCCCCAAGTACATCACATCAGGCCCTTCCAAATGGGCCCAAAATACATCAAATAGGCCATATCAAGTGGGCCACTCCAGCTACACCATTCATCCATCTATAAAGATCATTTTAGAGCATTATCCAGATAAATAAATCATATCAAAAGATCATCTGGACCATACCACAAATAATAGTGGTGATAATGATTTCACTGTTAAAATCCTACAGGGCCCACCACAGAAAACCGTGAGAGCGGCCACACCCATCGTTAAAACATTTATAGGACCCGCCGTGATGTATTTTAAGATCCAACCTATTCATTAATTAACACAAAGATAGATGAAGTGAAAATAAAAATATCAGCTTGATTAGAACTCTACCGTGGCCCTTAAGAAGTTTTGAACGGTGGATGTCACTGTCCCCACTATTTTTAATGGTGGGGTCCGCTGGAACTTCAGATTTGACTCATTCTTTTTCTCATGCCATAAGACGATCTCTCAAAATGGTTGGAAGGTATTGGTACAACACATGCATCATGGTGGGTCCCACCATCTAAGGTCTGGATGGTGTGGATAAGACCCATACATCACGGTGCGCTCCACAGCAGGTGGTCCACCAAAGATTTGGATCATCCTCACATCCAGAAGGACGGTGAGGAGTACATATATCAAGGTGGGTCCCACACACGTGGCCCACCAGAAATACATATAGATATAAATTATATATTATATATAGTACATATCTCAGGTGGGTCCCACGTGGGGCCACCATAATGTAATATAATATAATATTATTATATATTATATATATATATATATAAAAGGAGGCACCAACGTCCAGCGTTTAGGTACGGTAGACGGACGGCCTAGATCAGACACATGTACAGCTGGCCCCATCACCTGCACGTGTGACATGTGTAGGGTGGGCCCCACATATGGACGATTGAAATATAACACGTACCTTAATGATCAGACCCACAGGCTTGCTGCCGTTAATACATCAGCAGCTGTAGCCGACGGTGTCAA
>JAJHSJ010000002.1:41010221-41077098 GCA_021015155.1 Magnolia officinalis | reverse complement strand
GAGTGAAAATGTTGCGATTGGTTACCCATAAAGCCGCAGAAAGTGCAAGGACAATTTACCTGTCACGCCCCGAAATTCGGTACCCGAGTTGGCCAGACCCGACTCCGAATCCTAGGACATGATTCAATTTTAAACATTCACAACCACACTTAATTAAAACTCATTATAATAAACAACGTTCATCAAATACAATCTTTAACTATTACAGCCTAAACCCACTTCTCTATTCTTATTATATATTTGTTTTTCCATCAAAGATAAGTAAATTAATGATTGGATCTTCACTTGACTTTGCCCTTGACTAAACTCTGATGCCCTGAAACACTGTTATTTTGGGTGTGAACACAACAACTCGTGGGATTATATCCAACTCAATTATGAAATCTCTAAATTTATAACAAATGAACAAATAATGAAATTATATGTATAATTTTTTAAAAATAATTCCAAATACGAATCAAGATATTAAATCTTAAAGATGACATGAATGCAATACTTGGATCGTAAAGATATTCTGAATGCAACACTATCATGAATTCCATAATAAAAATTAAATAATCAACATCTCTTACAACACCGTACCTAAGTGCATGGTCATGTTGCATTAACGCCCATGCACCAGTAACTTGTAGTGAGGGACCCATTTATACGTTAGTAGTCAGACTACTGCTCCAGTTGTACCTCTGACGTATGTCCACGCACACAATTGTACTCATACGACGTACACAAAAGAGACTCCGAAGGATCCAACGGGTTCTAGGGTCTTTCACCCCAGGGACACGATTGCCCTAATTGCTGGCTTTAGGGTCTCTCACCCAAGGGACATGATTGCCCTACTTGCTAGCTTCAGGGTCTTTCACCTAAGAGACACGATTGCCCTACTTGCTGATACAACTATATTGTTTTTCTTTTCATAATTAAATAATCAATAAAGAAGCATGAATAACATGAACAATTCTAAAATCAACAAAAATAAATAAATAATCATTTAATAAATCAAATTTCTACACTATAATGCAGGTTCTATACGAGGTGCATAAATTCGATGTTATTAAAATTTAGTTTCTGAAATTTGTTAAAATATCAAGTTGTTTCTGTAATAGTGCTGGAAAAATTTACAAGAAACACCTGAAAATGCTGGAATACCAATTTTGTCTCAAAATTTGAATTTTGAATTTATTTACTTATTTGCAATGTAAATAAATTATTTTATTCGAAATTTAAATTTCTATTTATTAATTTATAAAAGTTTAGTTGTACCTTATATTTAAATTATTATTATTATTTTATTTTTATAACTTAAACTAGAGTTTAAATTAGAATAATAACTAGAAGTTTGAATTAATATCATATTAAATTTCGACTTAATTAATTTAAGGAATCATACAAGTTAGAGTTTATAATACTTACCAAATAACTAAAATTTTGAATTATAATTAATTATTTTTAAAGCCTTCAAAATCACCTTAAATTTAAATTTACATTAATTTAATTCTTACAACTAAAAAAAATAATTTTTAATTCTCAATTAGTATAATTAATATTAATGCTCATACTCTAAAAAATTAAAATTTTAATTTAACCGCTTGTTAATAATTTAATTATAACTACTTTACTTTAAATTAAATTAATCAATCATTTTAATATTTGAAATTTCACTCGATTTAGATTAATTTAATAATTAATTATTACTTATGAAATTAAATACATATATTAAACAAGACTTAAAATTCGCAAGTTAATTTAAGTTATTAATTCTAGTTTTAAACTAAAAATAATTCTGAGTTAAATTCAATAATTCTGATATAAAATAATAAAATCTATCTGCATATACTATATTACATCTGACTTAAATAATTCATAACTTAATTTGAACATATTTTATTTTTAATAATTTACCCTTATATAAATAAATTTTAAAATTCAGAAATAACTTATTTTAATTTTAATATTAACAAATATTTTTTTATACATAGAATTTCTAAATTAAAATATAAACTTAGATAAATTGTTTATTTTATTCTGTAATTTATTTTATTTCTTTTATATATATATTTTTTCTCTCCTTTCAAAAGACAGAAATAAAATAATTAATATTTACTCTAATCAAACAAAATTTAAATCAGATAGTTTAACTCAGAATTAAAATTTAAATTTAGTAAATTTAATTTAATATACCTAAAACTAAAATTTAGAATTTATGTTAGAATAAAATTGAACTTTATGAATCAATAAAATTCAATTAATATTAAAATTGAAAAAATATAATATCATGTATAAATGAATTTGATAATTCTATTTCTAAGAAAATTATTTCAAAATTAAATCTTAGAAATATATAAAAATAGAAAATTCATAAATGAGTAGGTTTACCCACCTGGTTCCCTGTATTGATCTAAACATGACAAGAATGTGGACTTGATTTGGATTAAACTCTCCCTTGTTGGCTTGGATGATGCTTTCTTTCTTACTAGATGTAGGTCTATTGCCTTCTCTACACAAGGCTTTGGAAATCAGAGCCCAAGAGTATTCCAGTGGTAGTGTATATATATTATATATATATATATATTATATATATATATATATTATATATATATATTATATATATACTATATATTGATATTGATGCTTGGATTAATGAATATTAGTCTTATGATGATTCTCGTAGCTTGTAATGCCGAGAAGAATGGAAAGATGGAAGGAAGTAATGGGGTGGCATGGAACGTGGATTGCCGATTTCTTAGGTACGTTAGTTTCTTCCCTTTTTTTTTATTTTTATTTTTATTTTTTTTAACAAAATAATAAGAGAAACCGTTTTGAGCTGGAGGAAAATAAGGGATATGGACTCCCACATCCATCCTCTTGGTTTAATAAGTGTGCACATGCTTATGCTATACATGGCACACACATACTCATGTGGTGATTAACTGGTTAACTAGTGTACATGTGTGTAACAAATTCATAAAAGGTGAAATGCACACAAGCATGCATGAACAAATGAGGTGAAAGAGTGGTTTATAATGAAGACTTGGGTTGGATAGATGATTGAGACATATGAATAGTTTAGATGGGCATATGAATAAGTGGATTGGATTAAAGGGTGGTTGGGGAAATAAGTTAAGTTGAATTACCTTAGATGATAAATAGTTGGGATAGTTGATGGGATCGAAGGATGGATGGCCAGATATGAATGAAATGAGTGCATGAGCAACACTCACCTATACTTCTCTATTTTATTTTATTTTATTTTTTTATTTTTTTAAAAAAACTTTTATACCAACTTACTTTATAAAGTCCGGATACTTGATGCTTTATTTATTTTTCATTTTTTATCTTTCAATGTTTAATCTAATGTATTTTATACTTGGACCGTTAGATTGTGGTAGAACTTGACGCCCCACCTCAGCTTGTCGTGATCTATCCAATGAGCACAATCTGGATCTACGATCTTCAACGGTGGTTAGAAATAAATTTTAATGGTTTTCTCTTCTCTATGGTCCCATGTGATGTGCATAGGCATCTCATATTAAAACTAACCGTTGGATTAAAATTTCACCCTATGAGCAATGAAATTGATGGTTTGCTTTGATATTTAGATGATCTAGTTGGAGGAGGTAAATGTTATGTACAGTTAGATGATTGGATGCATGTAAATAGTCAGACAGTTAGAAACCTAATTATATTAATAGGTTAATGAACAATCATTTTTACGATTGAATAAATATGAAGTGGGTTGAGATGGATTCGTCTGATAATTCATCGAATGAACGGTTTAGATTATTCATTAAGTAATTAAACATATGATTATAGGAAAGGTTAGACAAGCGGTTAGTCACATATGTTGATCACATGAAGGTGCATGATTGAGTGAGTTTAAGGTATGCTTAACTGTTAGAATTGTGTGATTTTATTAGTGAACAATCAATTTTTGCATGTATTATAGGCAAGGTGTACATATACATAAATATATTTATTTATATATACACAAAGTCATATATTCATTAATTATAAAAATCAATGGCTAAAAGTAAGCGGATATACCACACATATCAATGGACACCTTGTAAAAATTTGTTGATACACATACATATGAATGCATAGATTAATGGACAAATTTATACATGTATGATTAGATAAATGCAGTGTGCATGCATGCACGTGTATGCACGCACACCAAAATCTTAGGTCATTACATTCTACCACCCTTACAAGAATTTCGTCCCCGAAATTCAAACGCCCCTACCAAAAAGGCTGATGAGGATACTCTTTATAATCAATTGTGTGTTTAGATGTTCACTACATTCTATGTGTAGTAGTTTTGTGTGAGTACAAGCGTGGGTTAATTACTACACAAATTTGGGTTATTACACTACCGTTCCCCAAACCCCCGTGGTATATGCAAGTCATCTACTTTTGAGCAATTAACTTAGATACAAAGGCAGGCAACAAGTCCAGACCGCATTTTAATTTTACTACAGAGGGCGGAGTGTCCAGTAGCTTTGGTATTCGGTTGCACACAATCTCTGCCAAAGAGGGGCATCTGTAGACACCCCACCTCGGGCCGATAAACTTGATTGAACAGAAGCCCTAATCCATACCCTTAACCTCGGTCCGAACCCTAGAATCCTAAAACGTTAGGTACCAACCCTAAAACCCAGTTAACCCAGTCACCGTAACCCGACAAAACCCTAAACTTGGTCCCGAACCCAAACCTAGCCTATATAGTCAATCCTTGAGTCAACCCACTGAGTTAACTCACCTAGTCAGCCCACACAGCCTACCTAGTCAACTTACCTTGTCAAACCAAGTCCATAAACCCATTTTGGCCCAAGCCCATTCTAAATCCTAACTCAAAGAAAAGGGGCGACGATAAGACATTCTCAGAGGACCAAACTTGTCGATGTGTACAGGGGGTGCCTCCCTCTGAAGCTGAAGCAAAAGGAAAGGACAAGCGGCACCCAGGGTGTCGCTCGCCAAGTGGCACTAGCCATACTTCGTCCAGTTGCTCACTCGCGTGCTGCTGTCTTCCCTACTTATTTCATGCATGTGTAAAACTTGGTAATTACTCCGATGCCCCTCCCTTGAGCCAGAATTACACCTTATACTATCCAAACCAACACGTGAGATCTTACCACATGTCAATCTTAAATCACAGTCATCTAAACCATTTTTAAGTTGAAACTTTGCAGGAAATACCAGAAAATCGGGCTGGGGGCTATAAATACCCCATTTCCCTTCACATTTTAGACATCCAGGAAGCATCTAGAAAACATCCAGAATTCCCTTCACATTCTAAGCATCCATCCCACCAAGGAGAGTGAAGGTGAGAAAGAGAGCTTAGCCTCTTGAACCGGCCCAAGTTCAATCCAAGTCACTCAATATGATTCTTGCGACACTACTGCCCACCCCACTGTTTTCAATCAAGCTTCATCTAGCCTATTGCATTTGCATAATATAACATTCATCTCATCATTCAACACACTTTGCACCAAATTGGCTTGAAAGTAAACTTTGAAGCTTGCCAATCTAATTGGATCTTGCCCAACAGAAAACCTGTCAATTACTTTTCATTTTGTCTCAAGCATTTTATACATTCATATAAGAGAACTAAATCCTAACCCTCACGAATAGTCAAGATCTTGTAAAGTAGAAAGCGTACATATGTATAGGCAAAGTGGGTGCCTAACACCTTCCTTCTCTGTAACCGCAATCCCTTACTTAGAATCTCTGATCGCAAAACAAAGATTCATCTAAGGGAAAAAAAATATTCGGATCCATACTTAACGTTTCTATAGGGTCTGGCCGACTGTAAAGATGAAGAAATTGGCTAGTGGCAACTTTGGTCAAACATAATTAATCAATCACAAGCACAAAAGCCCTCGAAAGAGGCAACCTATGGAGAAAGCAACCTTGAGTTGATTCTAGCCCGGCATCCCAACGTCCACATAGAGCATGAGCCCTAAAATGAGATACATCAAAAGTTCAAGTGGACCACACCACAGAAAGTAGTGTGGTATTCACAACCCCAAGTGTAGGGTCACGATGTAGTATTAACTCGGTAAGACTGAGGTCAAATCCACAGGGACTAAATTTGTACGTATTCTGAAAATAACTAGAACTAGAACTAGAAAAAAATTTAAATTGAAATCTGAATAATTGAGAGTAATGGTGAATAATGTTGATTAAAACTTACGAATTTAAAGGTGGGAACTAGGGTGCCAAGGATCCACTTGTAGCTATCAAGATGCTACCTTACTTGATTCATGGAACACAATTGCAATTGAAGTCCTATCCAATTGGAAAATAAAGTAATTTAAATCAAATCTGAACTTTTCATTGACCTAATTCTCAATGGAGGAGAATTGTGATGATTGAAAGGGATTCCATCACCCTACCATGCCCAGGACACAATGGTGAACAACGGGATTTACCAATTTCACTATCTCAAAATAGGAAAAGAAGATATCCAAAGTTATCACAACATCTACTGCAATTTGAGTCTAAATCATAGAAAACTGAAAATATTCCCTTAATATCAAACTAGAAATCAATGAAGTTCAATAAGAACAAGAATCAAAGCAAAATAAACATCCAAACACGCTACAAGCTTCACCTCTTAACCCTAGGTAAGAGGTTTAACCAACCATAGAAATGATTGAAATCAAATCTCTTAAACAAAACATGAAAAATAAAATAAGGAAGAAGAAAAACTCTTTGGCGGTTGTTCCACCCTTGTGTATGCTCCATGAAACCTTCCCAAACCCTAGAAGATGCTTTGAAGCATCCTATGAAGTCCTATTTATAGTTGTAAAACTCCAACTTTCGTACTGAGTTGGAAAAATTTAGAAATCGCCTCAAATTTACGCACTCTACGCTGTTTCCCTAAATAGACCCAGAGTTTAAACTATATCAAATTTACGCATTCTGCGCAGTTTTTCAAAATAGATTCAGAGTTTCAGAATATGCTTTTCAGGATAATTTCAGTAATATGTTTATTTTCAGGATTTCTTTTCTTCACTTCAAATCTTTGATTCTCTTCATTCCTCACTTGGTTTTCTTGGATCTTTGACATGTGAATTATTCATTAAAGACTTCTAAATCTCCAACTCTTCATTTGGTAATCTTTTGAGCACAAATCTTTCTTTCGGTATCAATTTCACCTTAAGCCCTCGAAATCACCTTGCACATAAAAATATGCATAATTAAATCTATTAAGCAGTATCATGTTTATAAAACCAAGGTATAAATAGGGAAAATATGCAATATTTCACACTCAACATATGGATTGAACAAACTACCATTGAAACCTTGCTAGGGCTAACTGCCATATAACGTGTTCATAAGGTCACTCTGTTAGTGCACTGATTTATGCACCCTATTTGTCAATCATGTTAGTCCTTGTGTCACGTAGTTGGTTGAGCCCTTGAAAAGTGAAGATCGAAGACATAAGCAAATATGAAACATCAAGGAGCATTAAACAGATAAATGAAGTGCTTTGGTGACCCTAACCCTATACCTAAAAAAACCTACCTTTAGATGATCTTAAAAACCTAATTAGAAAAATCCTTAACGATCATCCCTTAAGTCATAAGAGCTTATACTTGTCACTATAATATTGATTTTAAAGGTCTCAAGTTATTGAAATAACTGCGAAAATTTAGCAACCTTTGTTCCCACCGAAATTGGCCATAACAAGACAACAAGCATAGACCTGGGCTAATTCAGCTCTAGTCGAACAGGCCTTCGGCTGGACTCGGTCTTAAAAATGTCTTTGTTTGTTAATTAATATGAAGTATGAGTTCAAGAGTCAAGTGAGCCTCGAATTAATGAAGAAGTCAAGACTGAAGACTCATCAAGTTGGGAGGAGTACAATAAAAAGGTAAATCAAGCCTCACAAACCTAACCAAACCACTACATTTATAAAACTCCCTTTAGCATGGTCCATACTTACCCAAAATCATCTACAAATATCCTTTAGTAAGTATGTTAAAAGCCTAACCTTGTAACTTTCATAGTTAAAAGTTAATATGAAAAATCTGCTACATTCAATGTCATTGGAGTGGCATCAAACTTTGTTCGATGTCATCAAAGACATCTCAATGACATCGGAATTGAGCCCTGACTGTCCAACAACCAAATTGAAAATTTTTTGGATATTGAAAAATGACATCGAACCAACGACCCAAAATACTCCAACAAGCCTTCAAGGAAAATCATAATGCTTGATGACATCGAAGGTAAGTTATCGATGACATTGAAGTAGGCTCAATGTCATCGTAAATGGGACAAGTTAGTCCAGAGAGTTTATAAGGAAAGTCATGAAACTCTCGATGACGTCGAAGTAAGTTCGATGACATCGAAATTGACCTCGATGACATCGTAAATATTCAACATCAGTCCAACAAGAAAATGGAATTTATCCAGACTGATTTGATGATATCGAATCCTGTTCGATGACATCGAAATCTGAAATTCGATGACATCGAAGGATGTTCAATGACATCGTCAATGAACCCTGTTAGCCCATAACCTCAGAGTATTTTTCAGGAAAATCTCGATGACATTGTAAATGGGACAAGTTGGTCCAAAGAGTTTATAAGGAAAATCATGAAACTCTCGATGGCGTCGAAGTAAGTTCTATGAGTTCGAAATTTGAATCTCGGTGACATCAAACTTGACCTCGATGACATCACAAATATTCAATATTAGTCCAGCATGAAAATAAAATTTATTTTGACTAATTCGATGATATCGAAGGATGTTCGATGACATCATAAATGAACCCAGTTAGTCCAGCAACCTCAGAGTATTTTTCAGGAAAATTTTGATGACATCTAGTCATCCTTTGATGACATCGAAGGTCTCCTTCAATGACATTGAAGGACACTCGATGACATCGAACAGAAACAGTCTAGCACTTTATTTGAAAATCTTGTACAAGGTTCTATGACATCGAAGACCCTTCAATGACATCGAACTTAATAGATTTCTACCCATTTTTTACTGTTGAGATTTTACTTTATAACAAGAATGGGGTTGCTTCTAAGGTTTTTAAGTGAGTATTGAAGAGAGGTTTGAGAGATTTGTTCCAGCAATAAATACCCTTCCTCTCAAGCCCTCTTTCCTCATAGGAGTTCATTATTTAATCCATTCTTAAATGCAATCATTGTGAAACTTATTACTTGGATTGAACTATGAACTGCTGCATTCATTTATGTTATAACAACACATTTTAAAGGCAAATCTCTATACTACATACATTGATTGCTCAGTTTGGGGAATCCCTTCTAGCTCATAAAGACACATCATTAAATAGATAGGATCTACCCAAAACCACTGACCTACCAACCTCGGCATCAACATTGGAGCATCTATGATCGGTTGTGGTTCAAGGGAGATGAAGAATCTTCTACAACCGAGAAGATCTTCATCAATGTGATAAATGGGGCTCACTCACTTCTAGGTAAATATTTGAGTCCACCTAGTGTCTGAAAACCTTTCCTTGTGTAGGATTAAGATTTAGAGTTTGGTTACCAAAAACTCGCTAAGCCATTTCGTAGGTCTCCGACGGGAGAATACGTATAGTGTCCTTATGTAGGACTGTTTATAGTCCTTATGTAGGACTGCTTTGTAGTTCTTGTGTAGAACTTGTAGCTCTTATGTAGGGATTGTCAAGTTCCTTGTGTAGGCAAATTTGGTAACCTTATGTAGGTTGTAAAGGTTCATGGTTAACCTGATTTAAAACTATTGGATAATGAAATCTGGCATACTCTAGGAGAGAGTGTGTAGGCCGGAGTGGAGTAGGCATGTAGCCAAACCACTATATATTGTTGTGCAATGTGTTGAATGCTTTACTTCATGTTTTGTGTTAATTAACTACTTGGAATGCTTTAAACAATTCCTACACAATACATGTTTGATATTATGCCACAACTATGCATATCACTATCTTGATTTTGTTTGCACACTTATTCTAGTTTAAATCTCTTTATCTAAGTGATTAGAAGTGTTTGAAAAAAGACTTAATAAAATTTAAAAGTCCTATTCACCCCCCTCTAAGATAATTAGACATATATCCAAGCTTCGCTTGTAGTGGTTACCCGTAATTTTAGGTCCCACAGAAGGATGACTTTGGTCCGACCGAACGTTGTGAATATGGTCAGCAAGCAATTGGGTATATTCGGTTCCTGCCGAGTGAACCTTCGGCTGGACTCGGTGCGACCGAAGGTTAAGATCGGTTCTACCGAAGGTCAAGATCGGTCCGACTGAAAGTGACAAAAACTGTAAGCCCTGTATCTTAAACCGTACCATTTCATAGGCTTCCGCGGTCTTCTCGGTCAAATTTCGGCAACTTTCGACCTTTATTCGACGTTTGCGCGCGATCCTAAGCCGAGTCCTATATACCGAAGTCGGCTCGACCCGAAACTTGTACCCTAGTGGTTGCGCTGTCGCCGCGGTTCCAACGTCGCGACTCGCGCACCGATCCGTTACTCGGGCCCGGAGAGGTAGACCCGCGTTCAGTTCGAGGAAAACGCCGCATGTTGCAAATCCATAGAGAATTCATCACATCAATCACTTCACTTGTCAAAGTACACCCATCAAGTCAAGTACCCTATCCTATTCCCCAAGTACACAACACCATCCCCAAAGTCAACCTTTCCATCCCATCTCTTACACACCCCATCACTCCTCTCCCATCAACTCTCTCCTTCATTCTCTCTCTCATTTTCCTCTCCAAACAACCCACGTCCATGGCTCTCCATGGGATGAGCTTTATATGGCCACTCTCTACCATCCAATCCAATCCTTCAAAGCCGATCTCAGCCGTTGAATCACACTCATTCGAGCTCTAGATCGCATTGGCGGAAGAAGAAAGAGAAGATCAAAGGTGGGTGCTTCTTTCTCTCTCTCTCCTTTCCTTGTTGTGGGCCACCTTGATGTACAATATATCTGGATCATCCATCCAGTAGGCCATCCTCGCTGTCCAACAAGGGCCCACCCTTGCTGCCGGCTTGGACAGTCCCTGATGTAGGGAAAATACAAATATCACCTTGATTCAAAGCTAGTAGGGCTACACAAATGTGGACCCCACCCTTACATGTATACACGTGTGTAGCACGTCCACACCCTCCTGATCAGAGCCCAGATGGGTAGATCCAACGGCCTAAGTTTGCAGATCACCTGCTGCTGGACTGATGTCCAGTAGCTATTGAATCTTGTATTATATTATATAATAATAATTATTATATTACAATATAGTATACAATATTGTGGTGGCCCCACGTGGGCCCACCTTTGTGAATGAATCCAAGCCGTCCGTCCATCTGGACGTAACCATGGGACCCACCTTGGTGTGTTGCTGTGGCTGCACCATCCAAAGGACGGTGGGCCCTGATGATGTATGTGGGCTATATCCATACCGTCCAGCCCTTTGGGCGGTGGACCAGCCATGATGTATGTATTCCACTCCGTCCATCTGCTTTCCATCTGCATCGTCAGTGGACCTCACGTTGATGTATATGTTTTAATCCATGCCATCCACCGTCCAGGGGCGTGGACGGTGGAGCCTGACCACACGTGCGGCATCCTCACCATCCAGCAAGGACGGTGGGATCCACCGTGATGTAAGTGTTTTATCCACGCTGCCTAGCAGCTATGGCCCCACACGTGGGAACCACCATGAGGTATGTATTATATGTAAACCGTCCATCCACGTGGGTTTTAATCCACTCCATCCATCCGTGCAAGGCCACCTTGGTGACACGTGTGGTCACTGGAGGTGGGGCCCACTTGGACACATGCTGTCTCCAGCACACGGGGCCCACTTTAATGTATGTGTTTCATTCATCGTCCATCTGTGAAGGCTGCTGGACTGACGTCCAGCAGCTATGGGACCCATGTGGTAGGTGTTATCTCCACACCATCCGTCCACGTGGGACGTGTGGACCCCACCTGATTGTATGTCTCATCCCACCGTCCATCACCTAGACTGTAGTAGCAATACAGTACCAGCTGAACAGCTAGTGGGCCACCATGATTTATGTATTTTATCAGCTCCGTCCATCTGTTGGACTGCTGGGCAGCAGCCCAGTAGCAATTTAGCTGTTGTGAGGGTCACCGTGTTGCATGTGTTTCATGCAGGCCGTTCACCTGTAGCGTGCAGGCCCACCTTGATGTATTCATTTCATCCGCACCGTCCGCTGTATTGGGACGGTGGGACTCACCTCCGATGTATGTGTCCTATACAAGTTGTCCATCTGTTTTGCCATCATGGATACCCACCTTGAGCTGTGTTTTGATCCAAACCGTTCATCTGTTTTGGCAACCGGTGGGTCCCCCCTTAATGTATTTACTCTATGACCATTCCATCCAGCTATCCAGAACAGTGGGACCCGCCATGATTTTTTAATTCATCAATGCCATCCACTTGTTTTGCATCTATGCCGGCCATCTACGAGATCCGCCATGATTTATGTATTGTACATCTATGTCGTCCATCCAGTTTTCATATCATTTTAAGGACTGGCTCACCTTGATTGTACGTATTCCATAGCCACGTCACCTGTCCATTTTGATGGACGTATGGCCCACCTAGATGCACGTGTTTTAGCCACGCTGTCCAGTCCAACTAGGACGTGGACCCCACCATGATGTATGTGTATTACACACACTGTCCATTTATTTTTGGGTCGTAGACCTCATTACCTTGAGAGGCTCACTTGATATGTATGAGGCCCATGGGTGTGGCCCATTGATGCGCCCACTTGTTGTATCTGATGCCCATGGGTCGTGGCCCGACCTGAGATGTATGAGGCCCATGTGCAGGGCCCACCTGTTGTGTATTTATGGCCCTTTTTGGACGTGGTCCACAGTGATGTATTCGAGGTCCATGGGCAAGGCTTAATGTGATGTATCTTCCAGCCCATGTGATGAGGCCGATGTGATGCCCATGCATGTGGCCCATTGAGATTGTAGTAGCCCACTATGTTGTGTATGAGGCCCTTGTATGAGACCATGGGCCCACTATATGTTTGGCCCTATGCAGACCGCTCCTTGAGAGCAATGATAGTTAAATGTCCACATTGTTGGGCAATGATGGTTTAATGTCCACATTGTGACTTTTCCTTCGGCCTTGTTCGGCCGATTATCATGACCGATTTGCCGACTCCGATTATCGATCGATTCCGATTGCCATGACCGATTACCGATTTCGATTGACGTGACTGATTTGCCGACTCTGATTATCGATCGATTCCGATTGTCATGACCGATTGCCGATCCCGGTTGACGTGACCGATTTGCCGATCCTGACTATCGACCGATCTCGATTATCGTGACCGATTTACCGATTCTGATTATTGATCGATCGATTCTAATTGTCGTGACTGATTGCCGACCCGCTTGACATCGACTGATCCCGATTGTCGTGACCGATTGCCGAGCCTGACTATCGACCGATCTCGATTATCGTGACCGATTGCCGATCCCGATTGACGTGACCGATTTACCGATTCTGATTATTGATCTATCCCGATTATTGTGACCAATTGCCAATCCCGATTGACGTGACCGATTTACCGGTTCTGATTATTGACCGATCGATTCTGATTGTCGTGACCGATTGCCGATCCCGGTTGACGTGATTGATTTGCCGATTCTGATTATCGACCGATCCCGATTATCGTGACCGATTGCTGATCCCGATTGACTTGACTGATTTACCGATTCTGATTATTGATCGATCGATTCTGATTGTCGTGACCGACTGCCGATCCCGCTTGACGTGACCGATTTGCCGATTTTGATTATCGACCGATCCTGATTGTCGTGATCGATTGCCGATCCCGGTTGACGTGATCGATTTGCTAATTCTGATTATCGACCGATCCCGATTATCATGACCAATTACCGATCTCGATTAACGTGACCAATTTACTGATTCTGATTGTTGATCGATCAATTCTGATTGTCGTGGCCAATTGCCGATTCCGCTTGACATGACCGATTTGCTGATTCTGATTCTAGGCCGATTCCGATTGTCGAGGCCGATTGTATAGGCCAATTTTGATTGTTGAAGCTGAGTATCGATGCCGATTCTGATCTGTCGATACCGAGTATCAAGGTCGATTCCGATTGTTGAGGCCGAGTATCGAGGCTGATTCCAAGTGTCAATTTCAATTGTTGAGGCTGAGGCCGATTGTCGAGACCTATATGATGTATGTGCGACCCGTAGTTGGGATCCAATGTGATTTATTCGTGGCCTATGGGCAAGGCCCATTGTGATATGTATTAGGCCCATGGT
Source organism: Magnolia officinalis (assembly GCA_021015155.1). Taxonomy (NCBI): domain Eukaryota; kingdom Viridiplantae; phylum Streptophyta; class Magnoliopsida; order Magnoliales; family Magnoliaceae; genus Magnolia; species Magnolia officinalis. The sequence goes on along the minus strand of JAJHSJ010000002.1, from coordinate 41,062,796 downwards.
GCATGATCCATTTTATGTATTCGCGACCCATGTGTAGGGCCCATATGTCATGTATTTAAGGCCCATGAGCAGGGCCCACCTGTTGTGTATATGTGATCCATGGGCAAGGCCACTGTATTGTATATTAGGCCTTTGTGTGAGGCCATCGGCCCATTATGTGTTTGGCTCTATGTGGGTCATTCCTTGAGGCAATGTTGGTTAGATGTCCACATTGTCGAGGCCGATTGTTGATACCGATTATGAGTATGTGACAACATAGCATCATGATACATGCCCATACGCATCATCTGCATGTTTGATATGAGATGTAGTTGACCATTGCATATATCATTGAGCAGGTTGTTTTGAGATTCCCTGATAGGCGGAGTTGCCCCACATGAGCACACGACATGCGTAGGATTGATGCATGATTGGACTGTGTGACTCATGCATCTCGCATTTGTATGACATGACCACCGTACGCCCTAGCGACATCAGGGTCGTAGCCTTCACAGGTATTTCGTGGATGGCCAGATGGGACACCGAAAATCTGTTCTACATGGGGTGCTATAGATATCCCTGGGTGAAAGTCCCTAAACCCTTTTGGTTCCAGAGGTTGCTCCAATGTCTAGACCGAGTGGATGCATGAGCGCATGAGGGCCGTATACCGTTAAGCCGCGTCTCCCACTGTGTCGTGGTCGGTTGGAAGGGGGTGCGGCCTTACCTGCCCTAGAAGAGGGGGCAATGCTAGGCTGAGTCTGACCAGCTCGAGGAATGGGTCCGCTATAGACGAGCCGGGCTCGATATTGGCAGGCAGATAGTGAGGTCTCTTCCACTCACCTTGTTGCGCGCGATGGGGCGACAATCTGGTTTGGAGTACAATAGACCCCGGTGATTTTTCAAAGAGGAACCGTACTGATATGTGGACTTATCGAGTAGGAGTTGCATGCTCACTTATTCATTCATTCATTCACCATCCACTCGGGCTGGTGGTGCGCAACTAATTGTTGTGTACCTTCATTTGGCAAGGATTTCGGTTGGACGCGCGACTAACCTGAGGTCAGGAGTTTACCACGTTGAGTCTGACTATCCAAATTTAAGTATGGGACTAGTTTGGATAGAAGTCTCCTGTGGTTGACCTCGTAGCCTACGATACTACGTACGACCATTTAGACTTCACACTCCAGCATGGTCATTTCATTCGCATCGCATATTGCATTACATCCGCAGGCATATGGCATTTTGGGTTGCTATGTTTCTTCACTTATATGGCCTAGACAGACTCAGTAGGATTTGTATATTGCATTGCATCCTCGGCATCTGATTTTTTGCTTGTTATGACTCCTTATTGCATAACTGTTCTATATTGTGTATTCTGATATTGATTGACTTATGGACTTGTCCATACTTCCGCTTACTCTGTTATCGTATGATTTATGATCTTGTCAGTAATTCTGCTTACTCTGATAATTCATGATCTTATTAGTATTTGTGCTTATTCCGATAATGTACGATTTATGGATTACCAATAATTTCGGTATTGTATGATGATGACATTATATTGAATACTTGACACTTACTTTGTGTACCCACTTACACCACCCTCTAAGCTTTCTGTAAGCTTATGCATGATAGATGCATGCAGGTGATGTTAGGTTGCAACAGTGTTGAAATTGGAGCGTGCAGCGGTCTTCTGGAGCTTGATTTTTGATTTATGTATTTCCCTTTCAGTATTGTACTCAAATGATTATATTAGTGGATATGTGACGATGATGTTGCCTTTGTGAATTGGGTAATCTTGTGGTTATGCTTATTACGAGTTAAATGTACCTTGAAAAAAAAATTAAAAAATCCTCCTTGTAGGATCCCAGGATCGGAATCTGGCGTATGAACGCTATGAGCCGAGAATGGGGTACTACGGAGGCTGTCACCATCGAATTCGACAATCGGGATTCCTGTGAATCCGATTTTTGAGTTTGGGGCGTGACAAAAACTGTCTAACATTTTTCCAATCATAATTCGGTTGGACTGAAATATAATTCAGTGCGACCGAAAATACTTCGGTGCGACCGAAGATTTACTCAGTGCAACCGAAAACTAGTCGTTATAGATCCATTGGAGCTTTTCTCTTATAAAACTAGCATCTAGAACTTTGTTAAGACAGAGAATTTTGGCATTTTAAAGATCTTAGTGCATCTAAAGCTCTACCAAACATCCCAGACTCTATCCCAATGAGGTCCATGCTCTCTTCTTAGTGATTCTTCACTCTAATGAGCATTCCCAGCTCTTTTTCAAGAAGATCATTATCTCAAGCCATGTTTAGAGCATAGACACCATGCTTATTGCTAATCCAAGTGTCTATCAACCTCTAGAGTGTCATGAATCCCCTAGGCATTTTAATTTCTCATTAATTATATGAGATTCAACCAAACCTCCCATCACATTGGTCACCATATAGGAACATTACATGAAAGGTATTTGATCTTGGAGCTAATGCCTTGGTGAAGAAATAACATCATGATTAGGGGAGCAATGGGAAGTTGATTGAAGCACGGGAGAGCGACGATCCAACTACCCAAGAAGGCACAACAACAGGGCTCAATCCGACAAGTAAGGTTGTTATTTATAGAGTCCATGTACACTCTTTCCTTGTGTAGTTTTGAGTGTAAGAGTTTAATCACCAAACTCGATTAGGTTCTTGAGTAGGACTTGGTTCTTGTGTAGGACCTAAACTAAGTCCTTGTGTAGGACCGAGGTTGTTGGTTAGCCTAAGGAAAGCCAACTAAAGTCACTTACAGGAGCCTTTAGCAGGAGTGTACGTACCAGGTTCTTGTGTAGGACCTTGACTCTTGTGTAGGGACTAAATCTTAGAGTCCTTGTGTAGGGTTGTAAAGGTTAGAAGTTAACTTGATTTAAAACCTCCGATAGTGAAGTTCGATACACTCAAGGGTTGAGTGCATCTACCGAGAGTAGGCAAGTAGTCGAAACACTATATATGATTGTGTTTGGGGTTGTCATTTCACACTTGTTTAATTATGTTTATGTGTTTGAAATGTTTAATTATGTATACATTATTAGATGAATGCTAAGAGTTGATAGTTAGTACATCCCATACACACACAGATATACACACACACACACACACACACATACTATCATGTTATAGAATAGTTGCTTAGTGAAATATCATTTGTAGTGACCCTTTATTAGCTTGGAAGCCTTAGAGTTAAATTTACCTACTTAGATTATTTTGAAATTAGTTTAAGTTAGGAAATTGTATTTTTAAAAGGTGAAAATTTAAATAGGCCTTAATCACCCCCCTCTAGGATATAGCCTTCATTCTTTAGGTCCACCAGGCTTTCACACGTACAGCCATATGCGAACTTTCAATTGGTATCAGAGCGGGTTGCCCTTGAAGGGATTAACCGCCTTGAGTTGATCCAATGAGCTTAAAAATGACGTCTAACCAAGAGGGGTGTGCTTCACACGACCACCCTATTTTGATGGGTCTAACTATGCATATTGGAAGGCTAGGATGAGGGTCTTTCTAAGATCCCTTGATCCTATGGTTTGGGCTATTGTATTGTCGAACAAAGATGGACAATACCCATAAAACAAGTCGTGGTTAATGGAAAAACCATTAGCACTCCAAAAGATAGATCCAAATGGAGTGTTGATGATAAAGCATGGTATACCTATGATGCTAAGGCTCTCAATGCCATTTATTGTGCACTTTCCCCCAATGAGCTTTCACACATATGTATGTGCGAATCATGGAAAGAAGCATGGGAAATATTGGAAGTCTCGCATGAGGGAACTAGCACTGTAAAGAAGTCAAAGCTCCAACTCTTGATGACTCATTTTGAAAATATTAAAATGAAAGAGTATGAAACCTTCATGGAGTTTATTCTAAATTAACAATATCTGTAATTCCATGTAGGGCTTAGGAGAAAGAATACCGGAAGGCATATCTGTAACCAAGAGGGGTGTGCTTCACACGACCACCATATTGAGTTGATCCAATGTCATTAATACTGTAAGTGCTATGGTCTCATGCTCCTTTGGTTGCCAAATTTTGTTGTGTCAAAACATCTATCTGTGTCTTGTGCTTGTATGGTGATTTATATGTATTCAAGACACTGCATAAATACTTCATGACATTGGATGTCTTTAAGAAATACAAAGTGTACTTCATCATCCTATCAATGTTTAAAGCTACAATGTTGAAGTTCAAGTCTCAAGAAGCTACAATGTTGAAGTTCAAGAAGCTACAATGTTGAAGTTCAAGTCTTAAGAAACAACTCAAGAAATGACTTCAAGACTAATAAGCAACGCATGAAGTAGTTTTTACGCTGATGAAGATCTCAAGATTAAAGCTACAACAAGTTCAAGATCTCAAGACTGATATGGTTCATATATCTACATTCGTTGAATGGTTGAAGTTCAATGTCCATACGACATGTTTCAGGTTTGACTGACCTTAGGTTGACCTTATAAGTAGGTCACTTTGGATACATAAATCAAATATTTATTTTACATAAGTTTGGTCTATTCTACGACCAGTCCTAGCTCCTGTTCGACCAGTCCTAGCATTGGTTCGACTAGTCTAAGAAATTCCACGACCAGTCCTAAGTTGTTGAAGATTTTCAAAATTTTTTGGTACACCCACGATCAGTCCTGGAGATCCTTCGACCGGTCGTAGGAGTGTCTTCGACTCGTTCTCGACCAGTCGTAGAGCTACGACTCAAAGTCCAGCAACCTAATCTATGGTCCTACGACCATTCGTAGAGAGCTACGACCAGTCGTAGGTGACCCATGACCAGTCGTAGGATTCCCACGACCAATCGTGGAACGACTTTCAAAGATCGCGCTCAATATTTCAAATATCCGTTAGAGCTACGACCAGTCGAAGGTTTCTAAGACCAGTCGTAGATGCGATTTTTGTTTCTATAAATTGAACACGAAATTCAGAGTTTTCAGAATTCAACTCGATTCAATTCAAGAAATTTCAAGTGATCACTCTGAAATAAGTCTGTGTTTATTTTAAGCTACGTTGTGCTTATTTAATATTCCTTTTTGCTAGCTTATTTAATTTGATTTTGTTTCTGTATTCCAATCTTATTTGAAAAGAGGAATTATCTTATTCCTTCTTCTTGGAATCAAAATCAAATATAGCTACGCCCAACTAGTTAAAATCTAAAATCTATTAGAATTTAGAACATATTAAAGTGAGTATTGGAAATTGAACTTTGACATTCAAACATCTACTCCGATTGGTTCTACCGGGCTGCTACGAAAAGGAGAAATCCAGGTATTTTACAATTCAGTAAAATTTCATTACTTTTGGTTTTGTTTGAGATTAAGCCAGAAAAATCTCATTGTATTGGTTTTGTTTGAGGTTAAGCCAGAAAAATCTCATTGTATTGGTTATCTGAGGAGTTCCAGAAAACTCAGAAAAGAGGGGTTTTTGAATTGTGTAAGTCCGAGTGAAAAAGACACAATTGTAAAGGTTTTGGGTGAACCTGTGAAAACCTATTTGATAGTGAACGCTAATATCCCCTGTGTGAGGATATTAGGAGTGGATTAGCATTCTGTGTGGCTGTTGAAAGACAGTTGGTGTACACACAGGCGAACCACTATAACTCTTTGTCTTGTGGATTGAATGCTTGCTTAATTTTCATATCTTTTATCATTCAATTGTGTGGAATGTACAAGTGGATGTGTATGTTGTAACTATTTACATTTCAAGCAAGTGTGAGGATTGTTGTAATAATTTAGATCTATATTTCTGCATTTAATTTCAATTCCTTGCTATTTCATTTATTGCTATTAAAATTGAGTCCTTGATCCAAAAGATGTTCTAGAAATAAGGTTGTCCTACCATAAGCCTTGTTATTATGGTGTAAGGTTGTCCTTAGAACTGAATTTGTATCAATCTCTCAATACTTATTTATCAAGGTGATTTGATTTCAGCATTGTGAATTGATTTATAATTGTAAGGCTATTGGTTTACTTTATTTCCGCTGATTTTATTTTAATTTGGCATAGTCCTATTCACCCCCCCTCTAGGACATATACCTTGGCCTTTTCAAATACTATTAACATGGTTACCATTCCTATCATCATTAGGATTTTAATATCAGGAATGAATAGCTGTTAGTAACTTACTTATACCGATATTAGCTATTGCATATAAAATAATATCATTACTAATTACTAGTGTATTGTTTTTGTCACTCTTAAATATTATCATAGATAGTAGATCACAATATTAATTATCATCAGAATGATTATTATTAATATGTTTGCTAATATGAAATATAACACTAACGCTAATAATTATCTTATAACTATTAAGTTTAATGTAACTCATACACCAACTAGGGTTCAAACCCTAATTATTTAGCCTAGACCTAAACTCTAGAATAAAATCCTAAACCTAAGTGGTCTAAACTCTAGGTTAATGCCCTAAGGCCTACATCAAAACCCTAGACCTAGGTAGTCCAAACCCTAGGTTAGGACTTTAACCATAAATAGTGTGTTAGGTTCGGATCTAATTGTAGAATTTTACAATGTATGGTAGGATTTGACTCTAATGGCACACGCGCTTCCTAACAACGTCAGTTGGCAATTCAATACATGAGTTGATGATTCTTCCCCTTGAGCTTTCCATTTTCCCATTAGCTTAAGTTATAGTTTTATTTTAATTTATAATTGATATCTCCATTTTATAATCACATGTGTTAATTGTTGAAATTGAATGCTATATTATATGCTTAATGTTTACCCTACATACTTATTTCATGCTTGTGGATTGTTTATGGATTCCTTAAGGAACTTAAATTGGTACATCAGTGGGAAACCCCCACTTATAAATGTACACCCATACTTGGGATGTAACTCGATTGACGGTGATTGCAATGGACCTTCGATCTAGTGGTTATTGAGTGGTAGTCTAGATGAATCATTGATGTGGGCCTACCATCCAGGGTTGTTGTGTCTAAGTGGTTTTCAAGGATGGTCTTTTATCGCATGGTTTTGATACTCGCCCTATGTGGCTTATTTTGATACTCGCCTTATGTGGCTGGTTTTGATATTGGGCCTACGTGGCTTTATTTGAAATTGCGGTAAAGACCGCTTTAGTTGAAGTAGGAATATGCTAATATGTCTTAGAGGGGGGTGAATAGGACTTTTGAATAATTTTATAACAATTTAAAATCCTATCACTCTAATCCTAACAACAGGTATACATTAGGATTACTCAAGAGTAACTCTACTGGCTTCCAAGCTTGGTAGAGGATCCAATCACTAACTATTTGAGAGATGAACAATATGCAAATTAGTTTATGATGGATATGACTGTGTGTGTGTGTGTGAGGTGTGATCTCAGATCATTAACTATGCAAGAATTTAAGGAAATCACATAATCAAATGGAAGATAATATCAATCTCAAACACAATCATTTTTATAGTGGTTCAACTACTTGTCTACTCCACTCCCGGTAAACGCACTCAACCCTTGAGTGTGCCGGATTTCACTAAGGAGGTTTCACATGGTTCACCTCAAATCCAAGGTTTTAAATCAGGTTTACCTTTAACCTTTACAACCTACACCTAGGCTGACTGTTTATGCTCCCCGAGCAAGGGTCAACACATAACACCCATTTTTTGGCACACTGGCCAAGGATCCACACAAGGAACCTAACTGTTTATGCTCTCACAAGCAAGGGTCAACACAACGCACCCACTTTTAGGCATACTGGCCAAGGATCTTTCCACAAGATCCTAACTGTTTATGCTCTCCACAGAGCAATGGTCAACACAACACGCCCATCACGTACACTCCCGCCGGAGGCCTCCTACGAGGGCTTGTAAGGGGTGAGAAACACCTTAGACCCAATCCTATAAAGGAATGATCACAAGGGTCCTCTGGACTTTAATAACTTACAGATAAGTGGATGAGTCACATTTAACACGTTGACGAAGATCTCCTCCTTTGTTGACGAAGAATCTTCTGCTTCCTTGATCCGTAACTCAGATGATGTACCAATACATGACGACGGGTTGGGTCAAGGTTATGATGGAATCCTACTCTCAGATGTTTTCCTATAACGGAGATAGAGTGGTTCCAATCATCTATGCATTCAAGGCATCACAGCTTAATGATTTACAATATCAATGAGGGTGGATTGGAGGATGAACTCCCTTGAGAGAAAGGGCTTTGGGTATATGATTTAAGGTTAGACACTTAAAAGCACTCTCTTCTTTCTCTACCAGCAACAATAGACAAGTCCTCTTTATATAGGCAAAAGGTTTCAACCGATATAAAATGGTCACATTTATGACAGAGTTCGATATCATCGAGCGGGTTCGATATCATCGAGCGTATACTCTTGATTGTATCGATGGGCCGCTCGATGATACAAACTCAAATGTCATACACTTTTGAAACCTTTTGCTAGCTAGTCGATGGAATCGAAACAAGTATCGATGTCATCGAATTTCGAACTCCAATTTTATCGATACGAGGTTCGATTCCTCGGCATTTGAAAATGACATAGACTTGTATTGAAATATTTCAGGTTTACAAGAATGATCGAGGGACCTTCGAGATCATCAGAATTTGAATGTCGATAATATCAATAGCTGTGTCGATGCATCGATAAATCCAACAGATTTCTCATTAAGCTTGCTGGACAGTTTATGTCCTTGTTTGATGCAATCGATGCTGTATCGATATCATCGATATTTGAATAATGATTCTATCGAGTGACCCTCGATCAAAGATAAATTATCTTAAAATATCTTGCTAGATAGCATAGTGTCCAAGATCAATATCATCGGAGGCCTGCCGATATCATCGAGATTTGAATTCAGATGACATCGAAAAGGACTTTGATATATCGATGATCTTATAATTTTCCATAGAAAAAATAGGGACACATTTTCTCTACTGTCGATTTTATCGAGTCAACTTCACTAGACTCAAGATTTGAATATCGATGATATCAATAGGTATATCGATACATCGATAATTCCGTCTAGATGAGTATGTGGTTGCTGGACATATTTTGTCCTCATATCGATGATATCATTTAGCATCGAGGACGTCGATAGCGCATGTCGATAATATCGATCAGTATATCGATAAAATCGACAGAGCTAAAAACTTGGAGATTTTCTGAATTTTGAAAAAGTTTTCTAACTGAAAACCCTATGATGTTCTAATTTGTTTTAAGAGTTTTAATTACCTGGTGTTTTGGAACATGGGATGTGAGGCTTAGATTTACCTATGACGAGTTCGGGCACACATCCGGTTGAGGCAGACGCTTGATTGATCTTCCTATAAGGCTCTGCAGTCTAGCTGACTCAACACTCACGCTAATTAACAAACCAGGACACTTTCATTATTTTGGTATTTTTCCTGTATGGGTTCGATGTTTTATAATGTGCAACCATGTGATGGTAAGCCCCATATATTATAATATGATTGACCGCTAGTTGACATGGTTCTATTAAACATCCTAAGGTGGTAGTCTTATAAGTCGGGGATGGTGGTATGAGACCTATGACCGAGCTGTCGGCCTACGCTGGTGACAAGGCCCCGTAGTGACCTTTGAGCTTATTTAAATTGGTTGGTTTTAATTGGACTAATAACGGGTTGGCTAATAATATATACATGGCACAGACTAACATCTATTGCTATCGTACGTGATGTACGTATTTTTCCGACTGAATGATTTTCCTAGGTTCAATGATTGCATGGGTAACGAGCCCAACTTCTGCACGGATGTGCATCCCCGGGGCGATGACTGCATTCACGCATCCATGCATCTAATAAGTCTTGCATCATGTATTGTTTTGTATACTTTATTTTATAACTATACTTACCTAATGTGGCGGTGTGTAATCTTGAGAGGAATTCACACTGAGTTGGCCACTCATCCATCAAATATATAACCGTACAGGTAGCACAGGTGGCCCAGGTGACATTCATGTTTATATTGATGAGGAGCAAGTTATAATTGACGAGGATACATGATTGTAATTGCTAAAAGTTGCTACAGGATTTCATATCCCAAGATTGTTGTAATTTACTTTATTTCACATGTAATATTATTTCATTTTGTAATTGTAAGAATGTGGGCATTGGTTTGTATAAGTCATTATGGGCAGTTTCTTGTATATTCCAAATGTAAATGAAAATTTCCTTTATGTTGATTTGTCCACTCTACGTTCATCTGCTTACTCTGAATGAATGAATAAAAATGTATACTTTAATTTGACCATCATTTAAGGTTAACACTCGGGTTTTTTGGTAAACGGGTCATATACTTGAGTCCTGAAAACACGGGGTGTTACATTCACTCTATGGGGGAGGCGATTCATTCTCTTCAGTGCATTGTCCAGAGGATTGCAGCTCACTTATCTTGCCAACAAGATGACACCTCTGAACCCGGACCCTCGAGTTAGATCAAGTTAAGCATGACATGTTATGAAGGAGTTAGTTATGGGTCTTTGTTATTTTGGATATGTATGTCATTTTTTTTTTTTTTTTGGTTACTGGATGGTGGTGGATGTTGGGCTATTCATTTATGCCCTGGGATATTTTCTGTGTGGATATGAATGGTATACAATTACTCATTTATGACCCAGACATATAGCACGTATTTATAAATATTTACTTCAGTTACATTTGTCTCGCTTTCCTTTGTGCCTTATAGTTAATTATGAGGATTAAGCCTCATACTGAACATATTTACACATTTGAGGATTAAGCCTCACTTGCTTTGATAATGTAAGCTTTAAAATTGCCAAATTGTGGCATCATATACCTTTAACTTAGATTATCATTGGTCATTTTCACTTTAATTAATATATCTCTTAAATGATCACGATTTACTTGCTCTATGTTTTCATGATAATATGCATTCTCTTAACCTTTATTGGTATATGCCGTGCATTTGAAAATTTATGACTTAGAGAGTAGTTTCATGCTTTGTGTATATTGACATATTTATTGGAACTATCTCTTTGTTAAGTACTGACAAAAAGAGGATAAAGATCAAGTGCCACCAAAACATAAATGATTCCTTGCAGGGTTCATTTGATCAGGGAAGAAATTATGGGGGAGCAATGCAAGTATTACATGTCTTAGTATATCAAGTTGTAAATCATTTATATTTAACATATAATATTCTGAGTTGCTTTGGTATGTCATTGGAATGGACTATGACATAGTCTTAGGTTAGGTTTTTGTCACATAATTGACAAATGGGAGATTGTTAGTACATTGATTTATGCACCTTATTTGTCAATCACATGAATCATTGGGTCACTAGTCGATTGAGCCATTGGAAAGTGAAGACCGAAGACACAAGCGAAGATGGAACATCAAGGAGCATCGAACAGGTAAATGAAGTGCCTTGGTGACCCTAACCCTATACTGAAAATAACTTACCTCTAGCTGATTTTAAAAACCTAATTAGTAAAATCCTTAATGATCATCCCTTAAGTTATAAGATCCTAAATTTGTCCTTCTAATATTTGCTTTAAAGGTCTCAAGTTGCTGAAATAACTATAAAAATTCGGTAACCTTCAGTCCCGTTGAAACTGGCCATAACAAGACAACAAGCATAAACCTGAAATTTAGGCTAATTCGGCTCCAGCCGAACAGGCCTTCGGCTGGACTCGGTCCTGCTAAAGGATGACTTCAATCTGAACGAAGGTTGTTGAATCTACTCAGCAAGCAATGTGGTATATTCGGTTCCAGCCGAGTGAACCTTCAGCTGGACTCGATGCGACAGAAGGTTAAGATTGGTCTGACCGAAAGTGACCAAAACTGTCCAGCAGCTTTCCAGTCATAATTCGGTTGGACTGAACTATAATTTGGTGCAACCGAAAACTAACTATTATAAATCCGTTGGAGCTTTTCTCTTATAAAATTAGTATCAGTTTCTTTGTAAAGACATGAAATTTTGGCATTTTAGAGACCCTAGTACATCTCAAGATCTACCAAACATCCTAGACTTTATCCCAATGAGATCTATGCTCTCTTCTTAGTGATTCTTCACTCTAATGAGTATTCCAAACTCCTCTTTAAGAAGATCGTGATCTCAAGCCTGCTCTAGAGCATATACACCATGCTTATTGGTAAATCCAAGTGTCTATCAACCTCTAGAGTGTCCATCTAGGTGAATCCCCTAAGCATTTTAATTTTCCATTAATTATAGGAGATTCAAACCTCCTATCACCTTGGTCACCGTATAGGAACACTAAATACAAGGTATTTATCTTGGAGTTGAGCCTTGGTGAAGCAATGACATCATGATCAGGGGAGCAACTGGAAGCAGATTGAACCACGGTAGAGCGACTATCCAACTACCCAAGAAGGCATAATAATGGGGCTCAATCTGACAAGTAAGGTTGTCATTTATAGAATTCATGTACACTCCTTCCTTGTGTAGGTTTAAGTGTAAAAGTTTAATCACCAAACTCGATTATGTTCTTGAGTAGGACCTTGGTTCTTGTGTATGACCTAAACTAAGTCCTTGTGTAGGACTGGCGTTGTTGGTTAACTTGCAATAACCTTCGGCGGGAGTGTACTCATATGTAGGACCTTGGTTCTTGTGTAGGGTCTAAATCCATGTTCTAGTGTAGGAACCTTGGCTCTTGTGTAGGGCCTAAATCTTAGAGTCGTTGTGTAAGGCTGTAAAGGTTAGAGGTTAACCTGATTTAAAACCTTTGATAGTGAAGTCCGGTACACTCATGGGTTAAGTGTGTCCATCGGGAGTGGAGTAGGTAAATAGTTGAACCACTATATATGATTATATTTGGGATTGTCATTTAATTACGTAGTTGTTTAATTATGTTTATGTGTTTAAAATGTTTAATTATGTATACATGATTAGATAAATGCGTAGTATTGATAGTTGACACATCCCACATGCATATATACACTATTATGTTATAGATTAGTTGCTTAATGGCATATCATTTGTAGTCTATGTGATTAGGACCTCTATTGGCTTGGAAGCCTTAGAGTTAAATTGTCCTGTTTAGATTAATTTGAAATTAGTTTAAGTTAGGCAATTGTGTTTTTAAAATGCGAAAATTTAAATAGGTCCTAATCACCCTCCTCCAGGATATAACCTTTGTTCATTAGCTCTACCAAGCTTCCGCACATACAACCGTAGACGAATTTTCACAGTCATACCTAGATGAAGGTAAAACACAAATATCAACTTGATTAGAGTTTTCTATGGCCCTAAGAAGTTTTCAACGGTAGCATTAATTCATACTATTTCCTATGGTGTGGTCCACTTGAGCTTTGAATCATCCTTGTTTTTAGGCTCGTATCCAAAAATGATATGAGAAAAATGGATGAATGGTGTAGATCTAAAAAATACATCATCGTGGTCCCACGTAAATTTCATATGTCAGGAAATTTGTTGCTTGAGAGAGAAGAAAACCGGAAGTGTTGATATATGAAACTTTGGTGGCCCCATCATGATGTATGTATTAGATCCACACAGTCCATCCATTTTCCATACCTTTTAGGGCATGAGACCACAAGCGAGGCAGATACAAGGCTCAAGTGGGCCACACGACAGGAAACAGTGGGAATTAGACTCCTGCCCTTGAAAATTTCTTGGGGCCATAGGAGATCATGAAAATGCTGATATTTGCGTCTTCCCTTTGTTCAGGTCCTGCGACCTTATAACTAGGTTAGATGGCAAATAAATCTCAGTGGACCTAGGAAGGTTTCATATTAGTCATTCCATCCCATGCTTTTAGTGGTTTGGTCCACTTGAGCTTTGGATGTGCCTATTTTTGGGTCCGTGCTGTAGAATAATCTGTAAAAAAAAAAAAAAATGATGAATCGGTGTGGATCTAACACATAAATCATGTTAGCCCCAGTGAAGTTCCACACGGTAAAAGTTGGATTGTAGTACGTAATCCATATGAGAGAAAATCGGGAGCGAGTGTTACCGGTAGCGGGTCAGTGGGTGGTACCCTTAACGTGGGGTCCACCTTGGTGATGATTTTTTGCATATCCCGCCATCCATACCTTTCTACAGCCCATTTTAACGCGTGGTACTATGAAAAATGAAGCAGATCCAAATATCAGGTGGACCACACGACAAGAAACAGTGGTGACTGAGTTCCTCGCCGTTAAAAAATTCCAAAGGTCCCATCATAAGGTTTTCGTCGTACAACCGGTTGATAATGTCAAGAAGACTTGGATGAAGGGAAAATACAAATATCAACTTAATTAATCCAAAACTTTTGTGACCCACAACAAGTTTTTAATGGTCATTCGTCACCTTTTCTAATGGTATGGTCCACTTGAGATTTGGATACTCTTAAGGTTTGGGTCGCATACTAAAATGATAGGAAAAAACAAATGGACGGTGTGGATATATAACCAATACATCAAGTCGGCCCCGGACGGTTAAGGTAACATCCACTAAGCTGTTACCCGGGTAACAGCTACTCCGTTCCCGCTTTCAACACAGACGATCGATCTGCATTCTATATTAACATATTCATGGTATAAGCCAAGGCCTTGTTTGTGAACTATCCTTGTACTCCTGTATGACTAACATGAAAAATTTATACCATTTCAATCCTAGTTGTAGTTTTTCTACTCAAGCTTTATACTTTAGATGAAGCCCCGCAGTGATTTTTGCGTGTGTAAATAGCTTTGGCTTGGGCCCAACAGTTCTGGCCATCGCTCCAACTCTTCCGCCATCTTAACCTTCTCTCCCCTCAATTATGTCACTACTAAATATCATATAGTTCATTTTCCCAAGTCAATTCCACGGAGACTTTGAACACCAGCTATTTATAAAAATTCAGTAGTCCACCAAGAAAGTGCGTGGAAGTCCCCTTCCCTCTATAAATTTGTTTCCCCTTCATTTCCCAGACCACACAAAAATAAAGAAAAGCATTGTACTCCATAGGAACCAGGGATCTATTTTCTTTCTAAATTCACAGAATGACCTTCCCAAGAATCCTCTCTCTCATCCTCTTCATCCTACCACACATGCTCACTTTCGCCTTTGCAGCCACCATTCAGATCCGTAACCAAGTCTCCTACACTGTATGGTCTGCCGGTAGCATCGAACAACATCATGTGGACGAATCGTGGACCATAACGTTGGCCCCAAGCACTAATATGGGCCGTATCTTGGGGCGTACTAGTTGCAATTTGGTAGGTGATGGGCAAAACAGCTGCCTGATGGGTGGCTACGATGGTCGCCGCAGGTGCCATGGCTACGCAAAGGCATCCAAAACAATCACTGATTTCACACTCAAAAAGCCCAAATACATTGACCTCTCGTTAGCGGAAGGCGTGAACATCCCTATGGAGTATAGGCCGACAACAAACAGTGTGCCAATGAGCTATGTGGGTCATGAAGCTGCAACGACCCATGCTCCGTTTTTCGGACAGAGGAATGATGCTCGCATGATGCCTGCAGTTAACCAAAGGATGATGAGAGAAGCAGATATGCCTGCCCATTGGTACTAACTAAAGTCTTGTATAATTTAGTAGAAAATAAGGTCTTCGACTCCTCTTGGGTTTATGAGAAGGCTTTCCAAAAATAAAGGAACTCATGTGTGCTCCAGAGCACATCTTGTTACCTTTGTCTGTTGATGTTTTGTCATTTGGTGCAGATGGTTTTGTTCTTTGAAAAGTTACTAGTATTTGTAATGGTCAGTTTCCTCAGTATCTTTGAAATGGAAGGTCAGTTTCGGTAATTATGTTGGGCTATATGCTTGGTCTTGAATTTAGAAATCCACCAAAATTGTTGGTCAGGCTGGGGCTCTACTCGTAGGGCTGCTGACCAGCCGGGACCAGGTTTGGGTTCGAAAATATAAATATATTTTATATTGGTTTCTCAAAGATAAACATAAAGCATGCATTATATTTATAAAAGTATGGGATTTATGTTGGGGGCCGTTGCACAAAACCTTAGGATCTAGCCTCCCAAATAACACCAGAATTATGGGATAATAAAATAATGAAATAAATCAAAGCATAAACCACACGACACGAGATTTTTACGTGGAAAATCCTCAAAGAGGCAAAAGCCATGGGACCTCATCCAGAGCAACAATCCACTATGAAGTAGAACGTTACAACCGATCACAAGCACACACCACTTGGATCAAATCTTCTTCACTCATGCAGGAGTTGATAAACAATAAGAGAATAATGAAAAACGAAGAGACCTCACCGATCACGAGGATGTAGAAGCGCTGAGACGTCGACTGAGAAATATCCCTTCCACAAGCTTCCTCTCTCTCCCCGTCTCTCTGTCTCTCTCTCTTTCTCTCTCTCACCTTTGATAGCCTTAAACCCTTTAGCAAACCCCTGCAAAGCTTTAGGAAACTCTCTTGTATTGCCTAGAATAGCCCTAGGTACCACTATTTATAGTTTAGGCAACTCCCTTTTGCACCTCTTGCGAAACCGCCTTAAATTTATGCAGTCCGCACAAAATCCGGAATGAATCTGCGTAACATAGACTAGTCGAGCAGGGTCCTTGACTGGTCGATCGGCCCACTCGACCAGTCTAGCACCTCCTTCGACTGGTCGAGCACCTTGAAGTCCCAAACCAATTTGCTTGCTGGACTTTGAGTCGAGCGCCACTCGACTGGTCGAGCACCACCCTCGACTTGTCGAGTGGCCCACTCGACCGGTCGAGCCATGAGGAGAAAATCCCCATCAATTTACTTGTGCTAGTCTTTCAAATGTTTTCTTTAGTTGGCCTTCTTATCATTTTTTGGGAGAAATAGTGGACAAAAATACCTGTGCATTGAAATTTGGTTCTCTTATGGATTATTATTATTATTTTATTATTATTTTTTAATCCTTTGTTGTTTTCCTTGAGCTTCTTCTTCTTTTTCAAACATACCTTCCAGGGAAGCACCACCACCCCTTTCCACTACATTTTCCGGATTACGTTCACCGCCCTCAACTTCTCCGGTGTATGGGCACTGCCAACAACTTCTAAGGGCCTACAAAAGTATTTTTTTTTTTTTTTGCTCCGACGACTACATTTGTTATAGTTAGAAACCACTTATACGTGTAAGTCATTTTAAATGAATATTTTATTTTATTTTTTGTAGAATAACATTTTCTTAGAGATGGAAGCTAACATTTTCTTAGAGATGGAAACTACTTTTGGTTGTTGATATAGAGGGCCGTGGTTATTGTTGTCGTGGGGAGAAGTGATTGTCGGAAGGAATTTAAGGTAGATAAGGATGGTTGTAGTTGTCATGTGGAAGACAATGAAGGAGATAAAATTTGGAATTTGTAATGTATTGCCCTAGTCGAAGTGGTTGTCATGTGTTAAGGGTCTGAGTTATCTGTGTTACGGGTCTATATTGTCATGTGTTAAGGATTTGGATTTGGGTTGTCACGTGTTAAGAGTCTGGGTTGTCACGTGTTAAGGGTTTAGGTTGTGGTTGTCATGTGTCAAGGGTCTAGGTTATCATATGTTAAGGACTTGGGTCATGATTGTCATGTGTTACGGGTCAAGGTTGTCATGTGTGAAATGTCGAAGTTGACACACAATAACCTAGACCCTTAACACATGACAACTTCGATCCTTCAAAAGCAATGGCTACATTACCAATGCCTATGGACTAAAACATTTTTTTTTCTGCTACAGATCTAGTCTGTAGCCTTTGCTCCATTTTGGTAGTGAATGCATGATGACCCCAACTAACTAAAACCGTAACTATATCTAGTGCATAGTCTTTGGTCCATTTTTTGGTAGTGAATGCATGACAACCTTGACCATTAACAAAATGCATTGTTTGTTGGGTCCATCATAACATACTTGCAGAATCCATTCCATTAATTAACTTTGGAATTTCATGGAAGGCCATGGTTGGAAGCATGATCAACATCCACCAGTCACATTGACCATATCACATGAAAATAGTTCGTATTGAATGGACACCATTATAAGTAATCGGGTTTTGTGGGCCGCACAAAGATCATGTCAACAAGAAGTTAGTATCTTACCATATAAATAGATGACTATAAAGAAAATGAATAGATTGGGTTTAGGATCTAATAGACCCAATAACCAATCCCGTTGACGTCACTTCCTCGGAATTGGATACTATGTAACTTCTTCTTCACTCAAAATTTATACAATCGCTGATTCAAGGACATGAGTAATTTGGTCTGAAAATATTTTCAAAACCTGTCAGCTGACTAGCCGAAGAATATTTGAAACATCCATTCCTTTTCGGGATTTTAATCATACCATAGTGCTAGAAAGGTCAAAATCCCAAGAAGTATATATCCATATTGCATGAGGCTCCACTTCTATATTAGCTTTTCCCCTTTTAAAAAATGGTGGTGTCTTATCCTACTCGCATTTGCTATTGATCTATAACTATGCTGAACATCCAAAATGTGGGTTTTATTGTGGATGGAGCATGTATCTAAAACTCACTAATCAACCATCTAATTAACGACTATGAAATGGATGGCTAAATGTAAGGGGTCAAACCTAAGTGAACAATTGGAATGCATATGTCACCAAAACTTTCTAACTTGTGGTTGGAACGACCATGTTTTGCATGTGCCACCCAATTCATTCATAAGATGTGCCATGCACATAATGATTAATAGGCACCCCAAAATCAATGCGATTGAAGAGTAAGGTGGGCCACACTGTGTGATTTTAAAGACACTTATTAAATGATCTTAACCATCCATTTGGTCACGATTAAATGGACATGTAGAAACAAAAACATTTAATGTTCCTACTTCAACCAGAAAAATTAAATGTTTACCATATCATCAAGTTAGTGAGATTTTCATATCCTGTTCTATCAACATCGGGTCCCGCCACTTGATTAGAGAGGTTGGAAAAATTGTTTTGTAGCTTGTAAAATGCAAGTGTAATTCACGTCGAAACTATCATCATTTTGTTGGTGTGGCATGTAGTATGACAACATGTGGCTACATGGTAATTTAAATCCATCCAAAATTTAAGGCCTATCATTGGTGGATCAAAGCCTACAACTCACTGACATAATGATCTAAACCATATGATTTTACCTAAGTTTGAAGAATTTAACACCTTCACAATTTTATTCCTAATCATCCTTTCGGTACCGGTACTTCGAAAATAATTTGTTTCTAAAAGTGTTGCTGTAATGTCTCGAAAAAAATCCGTACAAAGACCCGAGTACCACTTCAAGCAGAAATCATTAAGGGTCCAATTATGTAGAAATTAGATGTACTAAACTGAATTAACTTGAACCACTTTCTATACGAACTGCAAGACCCAAAACCAGTAGAATCGCTAACTCTACCTTACCTAAAAACCTAGAATCAATCTCAAAACCCAGTTGCTCTCGGGAGCATCTTGAAACTCCGTATCGGACTTGGACCGCGCGTCGAAAGTCCGATTACCACGAAACTATACGGTTATGACCACCTCACTGGGCTTGACAACCATCTCGAAATTCAAGTCCAAATGGTATCCAGAAACGCACAACTAGAGCTCTGAGTAAAGTGTGTGAGAAACGCGAATATCTTTAGAAAATGAACTCAAATTTAAGTGAATTGGGCCGTTCGCTTGCAGGCCAAATTTAAGGTTTCAAACCGTCAGATTCTGACCCAATTACACCCTCGGATCATGAAAATTTCCTACACATGTCAGTGTACTTGTGGCCCTGATCGATTGACGATGACCGTTGAATTAAAACTGGTCCTCCGCGGTTGATCCGTAAAACCGATCGGACCAAAACTTAACTTGACCTAGATTTAATGACAGGGAACTTTTCCTAAACCGTAAGCAGGTAATGGACCTCCAGATGAGCTCCGTTAGCCCGAAACAGTCAACTTTTGGCTATGACCTAAGTATACCATAGCCCTGGGGCCATTGACATCACTTCTGGGCCTATATAAGACCCTAAACCACCCATTTCTCATTCCATACGAATTTCCTAACCCTAAGAGAGAGAAGAGAGAAAAGAGAAGGAAAGAGTGAGGAAAAGAGAGAGAGTGTGAGACATCATTGCTGGGATTCGATCCCACCACTCCACGTGCCGAATCATCCTACTTGTATCGCTACACCAACGAATCCGAATCCATTTTTGGGTAAGAAATTCTAACCCTAATCTGTTTTAGGTATCCAAGTAGATGAATCGACGAAATAGCTAACCTATTTCATGATTCAGGTAGCCGTTGTGCTGTGACAAAGGCGTAATGTTCAAACTGAGTTCGATTCTAGTTTACCGACGAAAGGTGCGGACTATAAACGTTTAGGTTATGATTTTCAAGGCTTTCAATGTCAGTTAATGATTTATGACTTACTTGGTTGCTATCACAAGTGCTTAGATGTGTTGTCTTCCTTGTGTATATATATATATATATATATATATATATATATATATGATCTATGTTGAAATAATGCATTTCATGTGTTTGTTGAAATGTTTGAATGAATATGGCATTGTGATTTGTGCTTGTCATGATTATTAAGTATGAATATATGATTGTTGTATTTATGGCAACTCCTTTGTGAAAGGATTTGCTATACTATATGTTATAACAAACATATTACATGTATGTTGTAATATGTAGTCTAAGTATTTGATAAAATGCCTAAATGAGTAATTGTCTGATGAAATGCATGTATTTAGGGTGTTGAGATGAGATTCTCAATTACCTTAGCTATTCGAATAGATTTCTCCATGTAATCTACATTAAGCTTAGTGAATCATGTGTGAAATGTTTATGTATGATAACATGTGCACTATGTGTTTGTTAAAATGCTTAAATGAGATTTATATTTGAATTGGTTGTCACATGCTCCTTTAACTACCACGTATGAATGCCTATTGTATTTGAGTATGATTGGGACTACGACGTAGTCCAGGCAATCAGCAACGGTTTCTGATCGAGTGGCTGAATTAGTTTCACCACAACAGATACGTTCGATGAATCTGAGTCGTACGATGATTGTCGATAGTGGCTAGGCCACAAGGAGTGCTTACGCGCTCCATGTCAATTAACTCAGCGTACGCTCGTGCCAATCGATCTTGTCAAGTAACCCGATTTGACCTAATATATGTTTACCATGTATGGACACAACTGCTTGAATCTTAGGTACCACTTACCAATGCAAAGCCTGTGTAAACCGTGGTACCACAATCCGCCAAGACTCATGAGCCGGGCATGGTGGTATGGGACACCGTGGTTGAGCTGTCGGCCTACGCTGGGGTGACGAGCCTCCCCGTAGTGATCAGTGAGCAACTCAAACTCGTGAACTGAATGCGGTGGTATGGGACACTGTATTCAAGTTGTCGGCCTATAACAGGTGACGAACCTCTCGTAGTGACCTCGAGTATACACTAGGCCTACGCTAAGGTGACGAACCTTTCCGTAGTGACCTCGAGTATAAACAGGCCTACGTGGATGGTGACGAGCCTCTCATAGTAACCTGAACTTGCCTATCGTATGTGATTGACTAGGATTGATGACCTTAGATGGATCATTGTTTGGGCAGTGATATAAGGAAGGTACCTTAGCTTCCCGAATCTGCTATATGAATAAGCCTAAATAAGAACTTGGCTAACACGATCATGCACCGCATTGCATGTGCTTTGACGAGGAAGCGCACGTTTACCGGGAGTGTTGCATGCGTGATCGTGAGATGATGTCGCTGAGGGAGTGCAGGCGAGGGCATACATCATTGTCACATACCATTCTTGCATTAACAAGAGTACTTAGGACACGATTATTGTACTGCTTTATCATTACTGCTTGACTGAATTGATAACATGTTAACCTTTGCCTTATAGTTCCACTGAGTTGATCACTCACTCTCACTCTGGGACGGTGTTTTAAAACACCAACCAAACTCTGTTGTAGTTTCAGATGACGGCGAGGCTTGCGAGATGGAACCTATCTTCTACGACGATGAGAAGGAGTTCTCCTACCTATAACTCTCTGGTGGGTCTATGTAGACCTGGAGTTACGCCATCGGGGCTATAGGGACGTGGATTAGATGACGTTACACTCTTGTTATTTTGTATATTTTGGAACAATACATGTAATTAATTACCCGGTATCATGTTCACACTCTGGAGACTTACAACAATTTATGTGTTTATATATATCTATCACAGTCTTCCGCTTGCATAATTTAATCATCTCTGGAGTATGATATGTTGATTTAGTATAATCCCATTCATGTTTACATGCACTAAACCAGACAACATTTAATGATCATTATCTATGTTGCATAAGTGATGCGACGGATCTCGGGAGTTGGGCCTTTGCTCGACCCTCGAAATTCGAGGCTTTACAGTTGCACTTGTAGCCTAAAATCTAAACAAAAGACATATCGAGATAGACTGTCATGTGGTTCGAGAAAAACTCCAGAGTGGCATCATTCAAACAGTCTACATGCATGCAAGCCAGCAACCTGCTGATCTTTTTACCAAAGCTCTTGGATTCGTACAGTTTAATCACTTACTCAGCAAGTTGAGTGTCATAAATATCCACGCCAACTTGAGGGAGAGTGTTGAGGAATGCCGCACTCCACAGCAAATATCAAGGAACCAACACAGGCAGAAATCACGTGAGATTTCCTAAAGAGAGAAAGTTAGCAGATCATTTCAATATGGATAGGAGCGTACAAATTGATCCTCCTTTAATTACATGTTCCCCAATTCTTTGTATAAATAGGGGGTTGTACAGAGATTGTAAAAATATATCAATAGCAATTCATTCTTTGCTCTTTATTTCCTCTCTGATTTTTTTTCTTTGCTCTAATTTTATCATAATTTGTGTACAATTGTTTGTTGAAATCACTCTTTTTCATTTTTAACGGTTCAAAAAATATTCACCAATCCAATTAAATAATCAAATAAGCACAATTTTTATATTCATGATGCATCTAAATAGGGACAACAATTTGTAAAGTTTAAACTGAATTAATTGTCTGCCATATATGCAATTTTAAGTAATTTTAAATGCCTATGTGTATCATCCATCAAAATCTGCCAGTCGTATCAATGGTTTTCCTGCTTTAATGTCTCTAAATAAGTTAAATACATGCAAGGCTTCTTATTCCACAACAACTTGAGCAGGTCCTATCAATTCGTTAATTTGATCTCAGTCTTGCAACGTACTCTCCACGCAGTGTTTCCCGTGTTAGGTGGCCGCTTTTCCACATAGACCAGTATCGAAATCTAGATTTTCAAACCCTCAGTAATCACAAGGGACCATGGAGATGTATCGGTGTGTCACCAGTGGACCGAGTAATTGGAAAGACTTTTCTGATGGCCCGCGTCCAAATCAATTTATTGTTTGAGAGAGAGATCTAGAGATCCAAATCAATTTATTGTTTGAGAGAGACCGAGAGAGAGAGAGAGAGAGAGAGAGAGAGAGAGAGAGGACCACATTTTAAAGGATATGGCCTCATGACTTGATCGACTTGATCTTAGCTGGCCGTATGGAAGACGATATACATGACTAAAGAAAGATGATGGTGAACTAACACAGCTGCAACTTTTGTTAAAAGGGGAGTGGATATATGCGTGTATGCAAATATACAAGTGTGCATGCATGAGTGTTCATTTACCACGACTGACAAGTGGTGGGTGGAGTAGTTAAATCAGGACCATCCATGGTTTCTGAATTACTACATACTGTCCTTCGAAAGTATGGCAAAATTACTACACAGTACAATGGTTTAGAGACTAAAACTAGAACTAGAAAATTGTAAGGACAATGCGGGTCAAACTGTCATAAGATCCAACCCATTCATCAGTTACGCTGCCTGTCGTTCTTGTTGCAACCCAGAGACCATGAAGTTCTAAAATAACAGTAGGCTACACTACAGGAAACAGTTGGTATGGAATACCCATCATTTGTTTTATGTAAGTCAGACAATGCTACTATTTTTCATCAAATCCCTTCATCTAACTTGCATGGCCAGGATAAAATTGCTTTCCAAAATTGTGGGTATTCCAAAACTTGGGTAGGCCATCGCATGTGAAGTGAGAAGTTTAAGTACAGATCATTTCCGGGTGGCCGACCTGAGTGTTGAATCAGCATGAGTTTTAGAATCAACACTACAAGAAAAGGGGGTTTTAGCCTCGGTTCAAAACAGTGGCTAAAAAGGTTAAAAACTGAGGCTAAAGCCTTTAGCCTCAGTTTTGCCTCAGTTATCCAAACCGAGGTTGAAACCCCCGTGGCTAAAGGCTTTAGCCTCAGTTTTAGCAACCGAGGCTAAAATGACTTTTATAGCCTCGGTTCTTTAAGTGAGGCTAAAACCTTTTTAGCTTCAATTTTCTCGAAATGAGGCTAAATTAAAAATTTAGCCTCCATTGTTTTCAACTGAGACTAAATCCGAATTTTAGCCTCAATTGCCTCCAACCGAAGCTGAATCTATTTTTAACCTCGGTTCTCAACAACTGAGGCTAAAGCCTTTAGCCACGGGAATTTCTGCCTTGGTTATCAACAACCGAGGCTAAATTCAAGCCTTGGTTACAATTGAGGCTAAAAATGTTTTTTTTTTTTTTAATATTTATTTAAACTATTAATCCATTCATTCAATCCACTCATGAAACAATCAATCATGAAAGCCACAATACCAACAAAACAGTTAACAACAATCTATTTAAAGTTTAACTCAATCAAACTGTTACACAACATTAGGTTCCACAAATAATACAAAGTCATGGTCGCGCCCGTCATCACCGGTACCGTCATGCTTGGCGGACCTTGAGATAACACTGCCATTAGTGAAAACAACGACATGGAAGAGTAGAACAAAACATTAGTTCAAAAACAGAAAACTTGATTCGAAGTTTCTCATTGACTTGAGTCAAACTCCCACTGAGTCGAGTTAGTGAGTTTTAGAACTATGGAATAGAAGTTCAAAAGAGTACCTCATCTTCCTGGAAGGCCAGTTTCTCCGTTTCTACAACCCAGTCATCCAATAGGCTCTCTAACAGTACACTCTCGAGGATGACAGAGTCGTCGGGCTTTCTTCTAAGCTGTCATTCCCTAAGGCACAAATTGAAGTGAACATAGATAAGATCATCCAATTTTTTCTGGGCCAAACAATTGCGCCTTTTACTATGTAAATGATCGAATGCACTCCAGTTGTGTTCGCAGCCAAAAGATGAGCATGTCTGACTTAATATCCGGATGGCGATTCTTTGTAGCTGCAGGCAATTAATCCCATGTTGTTGCCACCAAGCAGCTGACAAGAAAAAAGTGGTCAGACACTACATATTTGTTATACCTAATAAAACAGGAACCATACATCCATACAATGGCCAAACATCTTTAAAAAATTTTAAAACAAAAGACCAATGAATTGCTAAGCACTTACCTGGGTCAAGCTCTGTTCTTGTAGTTATGGCCAATTCAGTTCCAAAATCAGCTTTTGCGGAAACAAATTCAGAAATCTGAAATGGAAATTTAAACATATATTATAAAACAAGTTTTCAAACTATTTAAATTGTAAGCCTCTTTTTTTTTTTTTGCCTGGAAGGTGCTTATTTCAATTTTAAGTTAATAACAACAAACCATCAACTTAGAGGTTCAGGCCCTCTGGAAAATCAAATCCTCAAATTCCACATGGTAGGGAGGGCTCAACACAAACCTAATTCAAAAGAATGACCAAAAGCAGGTAATAGTTGCACACATTAGAAAAGAACAACAGAAAATGCTTCCACCCTCATTCTTTTTGGAAAGATAGCGCACTTTATTAAAGCTTAGTTGATACAACCATTTAGAACAACCAACATTCCTAGTCCAGTCAGCTACATTACCAGATACCCCATATTGTTCGACAAAAAGCTGTTCTAAGCAATTGCTACTTGAAATATTTTCATTCTTTTAACAAGCATCCTAATCTCTTACAAACAAGTTTCACAGATATGGGCATGAGTCAGAAAAAACACTTACCGTGATGTTGTTCCTTCCCACATCCCGCACTTGAAGGGAACAAGAGAAATCCTCACAATCGACTGTCCATTGGTATGTCCAAACTTGTTCTTTGCTGTAACTTCTCTGCACAATATCATGGTTGATTTGGAAATTCTGGAGGAAATTCTGGATGAACACCAATCTTAAACGGCTTAGTGGTTACATCTTCCTTAAGCCATCGATACATTCCAAAGCCATGGGCTATATTTGGGCGCTATTCCTTATTCTTCATCTTGCAGATCTCCATGTTTTGCTGCTCAAGATAGCATGCAAGCTGAACATATGATGCTAAACTTAGGCTACTTTCATATGCAGCACTGATAACAACCATCTTTTCATGTTGCTGTGCCCATTTTGCAATCACTGCTGGTTTAATAACCTGACAGGACCATCATAGTAAAATCAGGTCATGTTCACCATCATAGTAAAACCACCATCCAATAATGATCCAAACAAGCACAAAAATATCCAATCTAACAGATTAAAAAACAGCCAAATTTCCAAAAAGAATGGTAAACAAAAGCCACTTACAGAGCTCAAACGGTGAATAGAGCTTCCTCTGCTCTTGACTTTGCGCCACTCAAGTTCAGGTGGCAAAAAAAAGAAGAAGAAAAAGCAAGTTCAGAGAGTAAAAAATAAATCTATAATTAAAAACAACCCAGATGATAATTAGGTGTTAGAAAAGATAATGTCTCTGTCAAGTGAAAATAAGAACTGGATCAGACTTAGAAGTTAGAACTGCATTAACTCAAATCTTATAAAATCTGTCCTTACACTGTCTTATAAAATCTCACCACTTGCTTTTCAACTCAAATCTCATCACTTGCACTATCAATTATTCCACCATTTGAAACAAAAGAACATGAAATTTTAATGACAATGGGAGCAAATAACCAACGGCCTAATCTCAAGATAAAATGCATAAGACATCCATTAATAGCAGTCATCATAAATAGTTTTGTTGCTGAATTTAGGTAGGTAGAGAGAGAGAGAGAGAGAGAGAGAGAGAGAGAGAGAGAGAGAGACTGATGCAGTTCTAATTTGATTAGTATGAAGTTATCTTAAATGGTTTTGTTGCTAGTAATTTTAATTTACCTGTAGATAGATAGATTAGATAGATTAGACAATTTTTTATTTTTTTACAACTGAAAGAAAGAAACATAAATAGATAAAGGTTTTAACAATTTTAACAGAGAGAGATTACCAATAATTAAGAGAGAGAGATAGTTCAACAATTTTGAGAAATTCAAGTATATTAAGATATACCTCTTATATACAATAGACATAAACTAGTGGTAGTCCAGAACTTTCCAAGAAAGCGATTTCCCTTGGTGATGATCTTCTTCTGTTGACTATTTTAGTTCTCTTAACCATTCCATATTAGTGTTTCTTATTTGTTGACAGTTTGACAATCTGAGTATTGGTATTGGTAATGTATTGCAAAAAAATTGTATGGTGTTCAAATGATAATTTGAACCCTGACTACAACTGACTATTTTCAATATCAACAATGCTTTGAGTACAAACTTCTTGTAATGAGAAAAGAAGTCCAAATCTGAGTATCTGCATCAGTGTAACATAAACTTAAGGAATAACCTAACACTTAAAATGACAGACAGTGTTGGCTTACCTGTGCAAAGTGCTCGAAAATTCTCTACAGCAATGACAAAAAACAAATAGAGATTAGGTGACATCCAAAAGCCATATGAGAAAGCACTGGAACAATCAACAAAATGGCAATGGGTTGCAACTTGCAAGGAAAGCATTTGAAAACGACGTGTCTGACTTGGACACTAAGTGCACCCATCTCCAAGGAATTTGAAGTGGGCATCTAGGGTAGTTGTTGAATATTTATTTACTCCTAATATAAGTTCAAGTGCCCTGTGAATAAAGGAGTAGAGCTGAACTGCAGTGACTTGCTAAGAAAGTGCAATATTAAGGACAATTAAAAAGTAAACAAACATGGATACCATTAAATTCTGTGGAATTTCATACTTACTCTGAGTAGGGTGGAATTCAGAAGACTTTACCACATCCGCAAGTACAAGAAAACATGTAAGAAATGCATTTTATTTCATCAAATAGGCATATTAAGAACCTGTACCAAGCATGGGACAAACACCAAGAGCTACTCCTTGACTAGCAACAGAAAAAGGCCCCCACAAAGCCTGCACACGTGTTGACAACACATCATCGGAGAGAGAGTACATCTAAGACACTAAACACAACAATTGAGAAGCTCACATACCATGATATACCACCAAGCACAAACCAGATCTTCTAAGAAATAGAGATCCAACATAATATTCCCACAGCCAACAACCCAAAAACTTCCTACTCAGGACTCCTGTAATAAAATCCCTACTGTTTAGCAGTTCTCAACATTCACCCCAAGCTTCACAACATATTCTACATACAACATGATGTCAATTCCTCTTAACCAACATATACATAACTGCCTAGCCATTCCACTAGAACCTCTGATCTCTGACCACCTCTGACATACAAATGTATGATCCATTAACAGAAGAATGGAAGAAGGCATTTCACATACTGTCCATGTACATGGAACCACAAAAATAAGAGATTATTGTGAATTATCTACAACAACCATGAATGCAACAACAACCAAATAAATTATAACCATATTTGGTTTGAACTGATTGATATATGCACTTGACAAGCTGAAACATGCACTATATATAAAGTTATAGTGCCAAACAATATGATCCATTTGAAGCAATAATACATCTTAAACAAATATTTCTTTTATAAAACCATGAATGAATAGACATTTGAAGAATCTTCCTGCATCTCAGTTCCTGCATATCCATTTAATATCAATTAAGCTAACTGCCATAATTGATAGGGCAATCTTAATCTGCCAATTTGTAGCCTATAGAAGCAGTTAAGAAGAGAAATTGAACAATCTGTTTTCTTCTTCTCTATTGTTTCTACAACAGGATTTCCCTTCTCTGATTTCAGTTTCTACAACAGGATTTCCCTTCTCTGATTCTCTTTCTCTCTCTCTCTCTCTCTCTCTCTCTCTCTCTCTCTCTCTCTCTCTCTCTCTCTCTCTCTCTCTCTCTCTCTCTCTCTCTCTCTCCTCTCTCTCTCTCTCTCTCTCTCTCTCTCTCTCTTGTGTTTGTGTGTGTGTGTGTGTGTGTGTGTTATACACGCTCCTGAAACTGAGAAAGAGAAGAAGAAGAAAGCACAAACCTGCTGCCATTCACTCGACCGTTTCATCCAAGCAACAGAAGCTGATGGCAAGAAATCCCTCTGCTTGTAAAGAACCGTCATCCCGTCCGCTTCAGCAGCATTCCTTTCCATAATCCTCTCCATGAAACAAGCCTCAGGGACCGGATCTAACCCCTGCGAAACCCTAATTCTCCCAATCCTCGAAAAATTCATGCAATACTCCCCTAAATCGCCCCCTTCTTCCACATTCCTGCCAAACGTGGCCCTGCTCTTCGATCCGTGCCCACGGATCTCTGCTTCCTTCACATCCTCCTCATCATCTGCCTTCCTCGACATGAACCGGATCATCTCATCCCGCTTCTCAACGTTTTGCCGCAGCTTCTCGACATGAACCGGATCATCTCATCCCGCTCCTCAACGTTCTGCCGCAGCTTCTCGACACAGATCCGCAATTCGGCCTCCGATTTCTCCATATCCTCGATTCGGAACGTCGTATCACCGATTTTAATGATACTTACCTCGATCGAGAGAGATGTTCCGAACGGAAGGTAAAGATATTAGGAAGAGAGACGATTCGGTGGGGATGAATTGAGGTCGAGTGAGAAAAGCTAGCAGAGATGGAGTTTCACGAAGTGAGAGAGAGAGCTGTAGAATTCGATCGAAGCTGAGAAATGAAACTAGGGATTTCATATATACAGGGTGGGGTAGCCGTGGATTAGCTACTGACAGGTCGAGTAGCGACGTCACCAACTTCCGCGGGCCCCACCGTGATGCACGTATTATATCCACACCGTCCATCCATTTGAAGAGATCATTTTAGAGCATGATCCAAAGAATGAGTCAAATCCAAACCTCCAGTGGACCCCACTACAGAAAACAGTTTTCTCAAAAAGGAAAAAAAAATCAAGATTCTTAATTTTCTTTTTTAATTCTAAATTTTTTCAAGATTATAAATTTGTTGAAATTTATCAAAAAAATTTAAAATTCTCAGTTTTTCAAAATTATCAAAAAAATAAATAAAATCAATTCTTAATAGTTTTAGAAATTCTTAATTTTTTTCAGAATTTTCAATTATTTGAAATTTCTCAAATTTTTAAAATTTTCCAATTTTTTTCAAGATTCTCAAATTCAAAATTCTTTTTTCTAAAAAATTTCAAAAATTTCAAAAATTCTTAATTTTTTAAAAATTCTTAGTTCTTAGAAAATTCAAAATTCAAATCTCTTCAAAACTCTAATTATTTTTTTTTTCAAAATTCTCACTTTTTTTCACAATTGTCTCAATTTTTTTTCAAAATTCTCAATTTTTTCATAATTGTCAAAAAATTTAAAATTTATTAATTCTTTTAAGATTCTCAATTTTTTTTCAATATTCTTAAATGTAGACTTTTAGCCTCTGTTCCTATGCAATTGAGGCTAAAAAGTAGACTTTTGGCTTCGGTTCCTATGCAACTGAGACTAAAAAGTGGACTTTTTACCTCGGTTCCTATGCAATTGAGGCTAAAAAGTAGACTTTTGGCATGACACAAATTGAGAAATCCAATAAATGTCCACCGATATAGTCAAATAATCAAATATCCCACACACACCAATTAATTTGAATTACAGGCATGCCATTTATACAATTTCTAAGTGCCTGTGTATCATCCATCACATTCTACCAGAGTATCAAGGTAGACTTTTTGCCTCGGTTCCTATGCACTGAGGCTAAAGGTAGACTTTTCGCCTCGGTTCCTATGCAACTGAGGCTAACAAATAGGCTTTTCGCCTTAGTTTCTATGCAACTGAGGCTAAAAGTAGACTTTTTGCCTCGGTTCTTATGCAACTGAGGCTAAA
This sequence comes from Magnolia officinalis, assembly GCA_021015155.1. Classification (NCBI taxonomy): domain Eukaryota; kingdom Viridiplantae; phylum Streptophyta; class Magnoliopsida; order Magnoliales; family Magnoliaceae; genus Magnolia; species Magnolia officinalis. The sequence goes on along the minus strand of JAJHSJ010000002.1, from coordinate 41,031,796 downwards.
AGGTAGACTTTTCGCCTCGGTTCCTATGCAACTGAGGCTAAAAGGTAGACTTTTGCCTCGGCTCCTATGCAACTGAGGCTAAAAAAATATACTTTTCACCTCGGTTCCTATGCAACTGAGGCTAAAAGGTAGACTTTTTGCCTCGGTTCCTATGCAACTGAGGCTAAAAATAGACTTTTCACACCTCGGTTCCTATGCAACTGGGGCTAAAAGGTAAACTTTTTGCCTCGGTTCCTATACAACTGAGGCTAAAAGGTAGACTTTTTGCCTTGGTTCATATGCAACTGAGGCTAAAAGGTAGACTTTTCGCCTCGGTTCCTATGCAACTGAGGCTAAAAGGTAGACTTTTCGCCTCGGTTCTTATATAACTGAGGCGAAAGATGAACTTTTAGTCTCAGTTCCTTAGCAATCGAGGCGAAAAGACACATTTAGCCTCCATTTTTTCAACTGAGGCTAAAAAATTGTGGCTAAAGGCCTATTTTCTTGTAGTGGCCAGTTCCAGAAGGTCAGGTGGGCCGAGATCGGGTCCCACATCGGCCTGAGAGATGACCGAAAACATCTCAGCTGGGACTTAGAACAGTCTCAGGCAGGAGCTCAAAATGGCCGCAGATGGGCCGAAAATTTGAACCGGGCCCAGCTGTGTGATTGAAGTGGGTTCCGGGCCTCACCACGCATCTCAGTGGGCCACAAAACGGCCAATCAGGTGGGCCGCACTGAGATCAAATCTCAGTGGGCCGCACCATGTCTTGAGGTTGGGCCGCACTTGAGATTAAATCTCTGTGGGCCACACCATCTCCATCAAGTGGGCCTCACCCTCCACGCCCAGTTGGCCCCACTAGAATTTTCAGTGGGCCGCACCTAAGACTGGGTAGCAGGTCAGCCGCACCATACAAGTCAAGTGGGCCACACTTTGCATTGGTGGGTCGAACTGCCAGCCCAACCATATGCTGGCAGGCCTGGTTGCTCTAGAGCGGGCCTAATTGACGCGGTGCATGGGCTTTTTAAACCCCCACATGGTAGTTAGCTAGAGTTTTGTAAACACTAATTAACATAAGATCATGGGTTGGAAATAATCCCAGGTGACCAATTATGGCATTGGACCGTTAGCTAGCCTCAGAAAACTAAATTAGGAAAGGAGCTACAACCCTTCAGGTGAGGATTCTACCCCTTAAGCTTCCCTCTTCCCTATTAACTCATGTGTTAGTTCAACTCTAATTATTACATAATAATTAATGACTCCATTTTCTCTGCTTTTTGCAATAGTTATTGCCTGTTTAATATCTATTTTGTGAAAACCTACATCATGGTATGCCAAATTTTGCTTAAGGAATAATTATGTAATACGTGCTTATAACTTTTGAATTACGACACTCAATTGTGGAAACCTATATATACCTTTACGAAACACACACTCATAAATCTTGAAGTATGACACTTATTTAAATGTCTACCTAAATTGACTATTTAACAATTGTTGAAATTAATTATGCATACATGGCACTCCTATCTTTGGATGGACTAACTGTTAGAAAGATCCATTTTCTTATTAGGGATGGGCCGACTGTTTGAAAGGCCCATCCCCATGCTTGAATGAGCCGACTATTTGAAAGGCCCATTCATTACTTAAGTGAGCCGACTGTTTGAAAGGCCCACTATCTTACTTAAGTGGGGTCGACTATTTGAAAGACCCATTCCTTCGCAAGTTGAATGAGTCGACTATTTGAAAGACTCATTCTTTTGCCTGAATGGACTGACTGTTTGAAAGGTCCATTCCCTTGTTTGGGATGAGCTGACTATTTGAAAAGCCCATCCCCTAGCATGAATGAGCCGACTGTTTGAAAGGCCCATTCATTACTTAAGTGAGCTGACTGTTTGAAAGGCCTACTACTTTGCAAGTTGAATGAGCTGACTGTTTGAAAAGCCCATTCTCTTGCACGAGTGGACTGACTGATTAAAAGTACATTCACTTGGCCAACTGGATGTGCATCCCCAGTTGATGTGCATTCATACATCCATACACTTAAACAAGATCATCACGAAATGTTTTGTATGTTTTACTATCTGGAACAATACTTGGTTAATGCGGTAGTGTGAAATCTTGAGGGGACTTCCCACTGAGCTGGCCACTCATCCTTTGAATATATAACCGTACAGATAATGCAGGTATAAGTGAAGGTGTGAATGGGGCGGATTTGGATGCAGATCCCATGGGATTGGGAGAAGACTATTATGAAGAAGAGCCTCGTCAGGGAGCAACAAAGTTTTACGGGCTAAACCAATAGTTACTTTTATTTCCTTCTTAACTAGTAACTCTTGAAACATTTTAAAACTCGAAGTTTTAATTGGGCCCCAGCTGAGCTGCCCAGGATATTATTCCCTTCTTGGTTAAATTTTCGCTAAGTTTGGTTTCCGCTATTTGCACTCTGAACTTTATTAATTGCCATTAATATTCTGTTAACTCCTCCTGGGTTTTTGGAATGCGAGTCGTATACTCGGGTCCTGAAAACCGGGGCGTTACAGTTAACCACTGCACAATCATGCAGCCACCCGACTGGAACTTTACTTTAAAATTATGTGTGATGCGTCCGACTATGCTCTTGGGGCGGTGTTAGGCCAAAGAAAAGAAAAGAAGCCCTACGTTATTATTATGCAAGTAAAACTCTAAATCCTGCCCAAGTGAATTACTCTAGTACGGAGAAGGAACTCTTAACCGTAGTATTAGCTTTGAACAAAGTTAGGTCCTACTTAATTAGATCCAAGATCATCATCTACACTGATCATGGGGCGCTCAAGTATCTTCTTTCTAAGAATGATGTTACGCCTCACTTGATAAGATGGATCCTCTTACTTCAGGAATATAATTTGGAAATAAAAGATAAAAAGGGAGTAGAGAACGTAGTGGCTGACCATTTTTCCTGCCTTGATTTCTCTGACTGCCTTGAGACGACACATATAAATGACATATTCCCTGACGAACAATTGTTTTAAAGTTTCCCATTTACTTTGGTTTGCTGATATTACTTATTATCTTACTACATGTTTCACGCCAACACATTGGACTGCGCAAGATAAGAAAAGATTCTTCACCGAGGTACACAAATTCTTCTGGGATGATCTGTGTTTATATAAATATTACCCATACCAAATCTTAAGGAGATGTGTGCCATAACAACAAACCACCAAAGTGTCATCTCCTTCTATCATTCTCAGGCCGGCCTGTGTGGTGGTCACTTTTCCGCTAAAAAGACCACAACCAAATTCTCTGCAGTGCGACTTTTACTGGCCCACTATGTTCAAGGACACTCATGAGTTTTGCAAAGCTTGTGAGTGTTGTCAGAAATTGGGAGCAATGTCCCGTTAAAACATGATGCCTTTAAACCCCATTCTGATCATTGAAGTATTTGATTGCTGGGGCATCGATTTCATAGGACCGTTTCCCCAATCCTTTGGGAATTTGTATATTTTGCTAGCAGTAGATTATGTCACTAAATGGGTTGAAGCGATCCCGTGCCGGAACAATGATCTTTAAACAATCATTAAATTCTTAAAAGAGAACATCCTTTCCGGTTCGGAACGGCTCGAGCCATCATTAGTGAGGGAGGTTCACATTTCTGTAATAGGCCATTTGCGAACTTAATGAAGAAATATGACATCTCGCATAAGGTAAGTACTCCATACCACCCACAAACAAGTGGACAAGCTGAGATTTTCAACAGGGACATTAAGCATATTCTAGAGAAAACGGTTAACCCTGACCGTAAGTATTAGTTGATTCCGATTGACTAATGCCTTATGGGCTTACCGCACTGCATTTAAGACCCCGTTTGAAATGTCTCCCTTTAGACTTGTCTATGGGAAAACTTGCCACTTGCTTGTGGAGCTGGAACATCGAGCCTACCGAGCTATTAAAAAGCTGAACTTCAATTTGGACAGCGCTGGCTCGCTGCGCAAACTGCAGTTGAATGAACTCGAAGAGATCCAGAATGACGCATATGAGAACTCGAGAATTTACCAGGACAATATGAAGGTGTTTCATGACAAGAACATCCTTTGAAAAATATTCTTGACTGGTTAAAAAGTCCTTTTGTATAATTCTTGGTTAGATCGTTTTTCGGGTAAACTCCGATCTCGTTGGACCGACCCTTTCACAGTTATTAAAGTCTATTCTCATGGGACCGTCGAGATTCAGAATCTAAACATGACAATGCTTTTAAAGTAAATGAACATCGGTTAAAGCTATTTGTTGAAAAATTTGATTCAGAGGACATGTCCATACCTCTGATTGATCTTGTTTACTAGGATTGACCTCCTAGTCTGACGGAGGTATAGTTAAGTCTATTTTTTTCATATATGTTGTGTTTAGGATAGTTTATTTTCCGCTGTTTAGGATAGTTTTCTTATCGTCTATTTAAGTCTTTTGTGCTAACCCATCTTCACACTGAGATCATTAGAAAAGCCTCAAAATTCCTTCTTCAGGTATTATCTTTCCATCACTTCCCTTTTCTTTTCATTGCCTTTTTTGCATTACATGCTTATTTATATTACAATGAGGACAATGTAGATTTTAGGTTGGGGATGGGGGAATAGGTAAACTAATTAGTGTTTTCCTCAGTTTTGAACAAAATTTTTGATTGAAAATTTTCAATGTTTCAAGTTGAAATCTATTTGGGAAGCGATGAATTGTGTACTTAAGAATGCTTTGAGTATGATAAGATAGAGATTGAATTTTGGATTGTTGGAGTTCGATCAACTAAGTAAACTATCACCTAAGTTCTTGCACTCAATTGAGTAAGAGGAAGTTTGAATATCATGTTAATCTAAATCACAAGACATATTCAAATTATTTTCTGTATACAATACTAGAACCTCTGATTATTAACATGTAAATCATTGATAGATTTGAGAATTGAGTCTGAAGAATTTTATCCACCTTAAAAGATGAAAAGAACTAGTTAAAAAATAGTAAGATCGACTAAATGGTCATGTATGGTGAAAAGAATGGAAAAAGAATGAAAAATAATGCAAAGTCTGAAGAGAATGTCTAAAAATTGGCCGTCGATATAAAATTAAAGACTAAAAAAAGAAAGAAAAGGGGATAAGTTCGTAATTAGTACTTATGTCTTCAAGTAATCTAGATATGGTAAACATGGCTAACATGATGAATTGATAGTATTCGTACGAGAAGTTGATTTTCACTGAGCATATTAAAAAATATGATATAGACTTATACTCTAATTTGATTGATAAAGAATCTGTTTGATAGATCGCTTATGTGCTTCAGCTATAGGTTTTCAAAATCTCACTTTCGCATTTTAATTCTACCCATTCATACTTGAGTGTACAAAGGATTGTTTTCTTAAAGAGGTTTTGGACAATGAGCATTAAGGTTTATTTCACGCATACTTTGCTCGGGACTAGTAAAATGCTGGTTGGGGATTGTGTTGATGTTCAAATATTGCATATTATCCCCTATTTATATCTTGGTTTTATGAATACGATACTACTTAATGTCCAATTTTACTCATGTTTGTGTTGCAAGGTGAATTTAAGAGCTTGGATTGGAAAAGGTGCTAAAAACATGGATTTGATGCTCAAAGATCACCTAGGAAAAGTGTGGATCTTAGGAGACAAAGATTGAAGATTTCAAGGTCCCAAGATTCAAGAAAACCAAGTAGAGAAGGAAAGAAGTCGAAAGAACAAGTGTAGAATTCTCATTAACTGTGTCATCGATCACTGTTCGATGACATCGAAGCTACCATTCGATGACATCGAATTTATGAATGGAAGTCGAGTTGGTCGTTGGATAAATTAAAGACATTTCTCGATGACTCGAGGACTTTTCAATGACTCGAGGACTTTCGATGACTCGAAGCTTTGCTCGATGGCATCGAAGCCAGTTCGTTTTTGTGGATTTTCGCCAAAACTCGCTGGATGTATTGGGCACAATGTTCGATTACTCGAAGGCCTCTTCGATGATATTGAAGACCTACTCGATGACATCGAAGCCTCTTCAATGACATCTAATTTTCTGAGAATTATTGGATTAACTCGCTAGACTGATTTGGACGCATTCTCGATTCCTCAAACACCATTCATGACATTGAAGACACCCTCAATGACATCGAAGGTAGGTTCGATGATACAAAAGGTTATGCAGTTTGGATGAAGTTACACAGTGCGAAAAAGGCACGTGTTCAAGACACTTTCGATGACATCGAAGGCAGTTCGATGTCATCAAACGATTTACGCAGAGTTACGTGGATTGCGTAAATTCGAGGCGATTTTCAGAAATTTTAAGGTCGGTTCAGAGCTCGGAGTTCTCCAACTATAAATAGGAGTCCCCAGGGCATCCCTGGGCATCATCTAGGGTTTGGAGGAGCGAAGCACAAGGGTGGAGAGCCATCGCCAAGCATTTTTTCTTCATTCCTTCCTTAGTTTTCATGCTTTATTCTAAGGTTTTAGATCCAATTATGTTTATGGTTGGCTAAACCTCTTAGCTAGGGTTAAGAGGTGAAGCTTGTAGCGTGATGAGATGTTTTTATTACTTTAATTCATGTTTATGTTAAACTTTCTTTGATTCTAATTTAATTTTAAAGGAATACTTTCAGTTTTTAATGGTTTATTGTGACTTAAATTACAGTAGATTTGCAATAGCTTTGAGTATCTTCTTTTCCTGCTTTGAGATTATGGGATTGGTAAATGCTGTTGTTTACCATTATCTCTTGGGCATGGTTTGGTGATAGAATCTCTTCCAATCATCCTAATTCTTCTCTTTTGAGAATTAGGTCAATGAAAGTTCAGATTTGGTTTTATTGATATATCTTCCAATTGGATAGGATATGACTCCAATTCCAATTGTGTTACTTGAATCAAGTAAGAAGGCTCACTGATTACTACAAGTGGATCCTTGGAAACCCTAGTCCCACCTTTGAAGTCTTAAGTTTCTAATTAAATATCTCACAATTACTTCATTTAATTCCCAATTTAGATTTAGATCTTCTTTTAGTTTTGATTCTAGTTACTTTCATAATACACACGAGATTAGTCCCTGTGGATTTAACCTCAGTCTTACTGAGATTATTACTACATCGCGACCCTACACTTGGGGTTGTGAACACCTTTAAGATTATAAATCAAATGAGGATTCCAACCTCAACATTGAGATGTGCTTGAACTCCTCAATTTCCTAGAGATTGGACTTAAGCACTCTTTATAAATCATTGTCCAACTCTTCTAGGAGACCCATCTAATTGAATCCCCTAGGATAAACAACTACCCATTAGTTGTAAGATATTTGACCTACTCCCATCACCTTGGTCATCTTGAAGACACATTAAATGAAAGGAGATTGATCGTGGAGCTAAAGCCTTGGCGAAGCAGTGACAACCTGATCGGGGGAGCATTGGGGAGCTGATTAAAGCACGGAAAAGAGAAAATTAAGTAACCCAAGATGGAGCGGTGAAAGGGACTCAATCTGACAAGTAAGTGTCATGTGTAGGAGTCCGAGTTTGTACTCTGACCTTATGTAGGTTGGAGTGTAAGAGTTTGTATCCCCAAACTCACCCTAGGTTCTTGTGTAGGACCTTGGCCTGTATGACATAAATCTATGGTTCTTGTGTAGGACCAAGGTTGTTGGTTAGTCCAAGGAAAAACCAACCCAAGTCCTTGTGTAGGACCAATGTTGTTGGTTAGTCCAAGGAAAAACCAACCCAAGTCCTTGTGTAGGCCTCCGGTGAGAGAATACGTACCAGGTTTGGGATTAGGACCTTGGCCTATGTGGCCTAAATTGCTGGGTTCGGGATTAAGACCATTGATCTTATGTAGAGCATACATTCTAGGTTCTTGTGTAGGACCTTGGCTCTTGTGTAGGGCTTAACCCAGGTTCTTGTGTAGGACCTTTGTCCTTGTGTAGGACATAAACTTATGTTCGGGATTAGGACCTTGGCCTGTGTGGCCTAAATTATCGGGTTCGGGATTAGGACCCTTGTCCTTGTGTAGGACATAAAGTCTAAGTTCTTGTGTAGGACCTTGGCCTTTGTCCCCTGAAATTTAGTACTTCTATTATACAAGCCATTTCCTATGCCTTTAAGGATTCCCTCCTTCCTGTGTTCGAGGTAATATGAATTGATGGTTGTAGTGGGTTTGTGCCCAATACACGGATCCTTTGCCTGCGTAGTACAGAGGATTTTCCGGTATCAATTCATAGTCATGTTAAATCTCGATCCTTCGCTTGATCAGGGCATTGGAATCATTGGAGATTTTCTAGAACTTAGAATTTGAGTTAAACCGTGTGAATTTCACTTAAACATAGTTCCATCAGTCCATAATCCTGATTGTTTTAGACTCATGGGAAATATCGCATAATCTTATATTCTTATAAAGGATAAATCTACCGTGGCCCATTATGCTCTCATTGAGTACTTTGATTATTTGATATATTACCCGAGATTTCTCCTATCATCCTCACTAATTCAATTTGCTTAGATTTTTAATGTATTGCGCAGAATGTAGATATATGTGTGTATAATTGGTTACATGAAATTGGGACGCTACATCCTACCACCCTAAAAAGAAAATCTCGACCCCGAGATTTGGTATTTGGATAAAACTGCTCCTGCGCGCCTGCTTAATGTGGTTTGTAATTCCATGGTCCCGATCACTCTCCATCCTTGGAAAAGTCTTTGTTTTGCCCCAACAGTGAGATATCCTAACTGGACTAGATGACAATGAGTAAGCCAGGTTTCATAAAGGATGGGTGAAATCATCCATTCATTGTTAAACCCAAGCTTAGTGTCGTCATTGTAAATGTCCAAAATCGCTTTATATTGATAGTCTATCACTCTAAGAATTTTAATTTCATATCCATAGGTCTAATTCATTCAAATTTAGATCTTAAGCCCTTGACTTATCCTTGAGACTTCAGAAAAATTCATGAGGCCAGATCCCACGGTTTTTTTTTTTTTTTTTTTGGGGGGGGGGGTGGTGTTTCACCCTTGTGAGGTGTAAAACAACTTGTTGTCCAGCAACGATTTCTACTTTTTTTGCTATTGTTGGATTTTGTTTTTTATTATAGAATTTTGTACATATCCGATCGAGATGAAACTTTAAAGGAAGGTTGATGGAGACCTAAGTGATCTATTGAAAAATTCTCTAAATTTTTTGATGTGTCTTCTTTCTGCAACTAATGGAGATTTCACCACATGTCAAAATTTCATTGAAATAGTAGAAATTCTGGAATAATTTGAAAATCTCTATTCCCATAAGGGAAACTTGTTCTTCTTGGTTATGACTCTATTTAAGGATGACCTTTAGTTCAGAAAAAGTTTATTTGGAATTTTGGGATTTATTCTGGGGGTACCTAGATTAGTAGTTTCTAAATTCCGTCTTTACTTGATATTTCCAATGGGGAACCTGAATATGGGTTTTTAATTCCTCAACTCCCTAGTTCCTTCAAGAATTCAATTGATGGGGCCCGCACACGTGTGTGCCCACCCACATGTGACCACAGTGACGGCATCACAGTATATGTATCTAATTCATTATGTATCCTAATCGTGTAAAGCTTATGATGGTCCACTCCCTCAGGCCCAGTTAATCTCATTACCATGCTCTGATACCAACTGTAACGCCCCGAATCTTCACCACGCTAGAGTTTATACTCATGCCCGAGAAAACCGGGTGTTAATGATATATAAACTGGATGCTTTAAAACCGCATCATATTTTTTTCATTTGGATTACATCCAGATACATTGACGAAGGTAACGTTCACGAGAATAAATTTGACTGTAATGATTATTTCATTAGAGTAAAGAATTCAAATAAATAATCAAATGCCCTTTCAATGGGAGCTTATTACATTTATCGAGTTCGCAGCGGTAGTATAAAACTAATTTATAAAACCATCTTCTTATTCTTTCAGTATAATCTTCCATAGGGAGATAGTCTTCAACTTCCTAGTTCTTTGTGAATTCAAATGAGTATATGTATCTAATCCATAACCCTATCCTGGTCGCGTAAAGCTTATGATGGTCCACTCCTCTCAGGCCTAGTTAGTCTCATTCTCATGCTTTGATACCAACTGTAACATCCCAAATTTTCATGGCCAGAGTTTATACTCTTGCCCGAGAAAATCGGGTGTTAGTAATGTAAAACTTGGATGCTTTAGAAATTACACATTATTATTATTATTATTATTATTATTATTATTATTATTATTATTTTAAATCGCATCCAGATACATTCATGAAGGTAACATTCACAAGAATAAAATTGACTGGACTGATTATTTCATCGGAGTAAAGAAATTCAATAAATAATCAAATGCATTCTCAATGGAAGCTTATTACATTAATCGAGTTCGCAGCGGAAGTACAAAACTAATATTAAAACTATCTTTGTATTTTTTTCCAGTATAGTCTTCTATAGGGAGATGGTTCTCTAGATCTTTAATTTGTACATCACCTGCATCATCTGTACGGTTGGGAGAGGGTCAACGCCTACTCATAGTGATGGTTATCCTTTAAGATTAACAATAATTCAAAAGATTCATAAGAGTGATGTAAGGGTTCTGATACGTCACATACTCCACTACTACGAGAGATATCAGTATGCGCAAATAATCTACATGAATGTATGCCTAGCAAAGTGTGTGCAACTCATCATACTTAGTGATCACTGTCACAATGTGGAAGATAGTTCATAATATCCGGCTCGACCCGCACTCTCACTATACCTATATTCATTGGCGTGTCCTACGTTAACGTGGCTTTACTCGAACATTTCAAGGCGACATAATGACGCAATTGGGAGATTTACGTTACACGATGTGTTCATGGAGCGACTATTTGCGACATCCAATCCTGAAAAAAGTGTTGTAACACTACAATTGCGATTTACATACATCGATTGTGTACCATGCCAACTAACCCACGGAATTACATGCCAGTCAAGAGGGCTGCTACCTGTAATACATTACGTCCACGATAAATATTGAGTCACTAGTCGTGATACCTTTAACACAACACTTGCAGTGATAGAGAATGTACACTAAACGTAATTCCCAAAAAGGGTAAATAAATTATGGTAATAAATCAATTGAAAGGATAACTCTCAGTAATATGTGAATATGAAAGGCAGGATAATAATCATCAATTAAATCAAAGTAAGCTTAAAGGATAAAACCCTCACCTTTGACATTGAAGTGCCCTTTCATCTTGTTAGGACCTAGTGCGTGCATGTTGGATTCAACTTAAACCATAGATTACACCAATTATATGGTTAGGGCTTAATTCGGGTTTCATCTTTAAATTAATTATCATTTAAATCAAAACTTAATATAGACTTTCACGTAAATGGCCAACTTACCTTGATCAACACCTGAGTCTTGGCCTAAAACAGGTTTGATGAGATCCTTTCAAAGAGTCGACCCGTTCATGACTTGACGTAGTGTAACATCACCACGAAATTTCTCGTTTCTTCTCTTTCTTTCTCTCTCTTTTCTTTCTTTTCTTTCTTTTCTTTTTCTTTTTTTTTTTCTTTTCTTTCCTTTCTTTCTCCTTTCCTTCCTTCTTTCTTTTTGCTCTGTCTCCTCCAACCGTTGGAGGAGTGCTATTTTTATAGTGGCGGGATGAGTCATTCCAGACTCTTCCTGCGAAATCTTTCGCAGGCTCCTTTGCGTACGTGTTTATGCAAATCATGTTTCTTGCGTAGTGAAAATTGGAGGTAAGCTTGCGTATTGACCGGATCAGAGTGGCCATCGATCCCGTCTTTTTGATCTGCCCTCGTGGAAGAAGTCGGATCACTTCTTTCAGGGATTTGGACGGTCGGGATCGGGATTGCAATCCAAAGGTTGGCCGTCCAATGTGTGGAGGTGTTCGTTTCGATCCAGATTCCTCGTCGTTCGCGTCTGCTTCGGAAGTGAAAGTACCCTAGTTTGTCAAGTTACGTGAGTGTTAGTCAGATTGTCTACAGAGCCTGATAGGAAGATCAATTCAAGTATCTGCCTCAACCGGATGTGCTCGCCACAGGTAAACCTAAAGCCTCACATCCCATAACCCAAAACACCAGGTGAATAAAACCCTTAAAAACAAGTTAGAAATCATAGGGTTTTAAGGTAAGAAAACTTTTTTCAAAATAGGAAAATCTCTAAGTTTTCTCGCCTTGTTGATTTTATCGAAACACCCTCGATATGATTGACCTGTTCTGTCGATGTCCTCAATACCTTAACGATATTATCGATGTGAGGACCAAAAGTGTCCAGCAACTAAATCCATTTGGACGGATTTATCGATGTATCGATACACCTATCGATCTCATCAATATAAAACTAAAAATGTCCAGCAACTAAATACTCATCTGGACTGATTTATCGATATATCGATTCCCCTATCGATATCATCGATATACAAATCTCGAGCCCATCGAAAGTAGCTCGATAAGATCAACATGCAGATTTTCGGCGCCCCTAATGAAAATCTCAAATTCCTTCGATATATCGATGCTCTTCCAATATGATCTGAAATCAAATATCGATCATGGGTGCGCATATCTTACAGCAGATATTTCAGGTTGTTTTTAACTATGATTGGGGGTCCTTCGATAGAATCGATATTTAAATATCAATGATATCGGCACCAGGTCGATTGCATCGAACAAGGTCATAAACCGTCCAGCAAGCTTAAAGACAAATCCGCTGGATTTATCGATGCCTCGACTTTGATCTCAATATCATCAACATTCAAATTCTGATGATCTTGATGGTTCCCCGATCATTCATAAAATCCTGAAATATTTCAAAGTCAAGTCTCTCTCATTTTTCAAATGTCGATGGATCGAACCTGTCATCAATGAATTCAGAGTTCGAAATCCGATAACATCGACAATAGTTTCGATTCATCGACCAATTGGCAAAAAGTTTCATAAGTGTATGACATTGAGTTCGAGTCATTGAGCAGACCATTGATGCTATCGAGAGTATACGCTAGATGATATCGAACCTGCTCGATGATATCGAACTCCGTCATAAATGTGACCGTTTTATATCCGTTGGAACTTTTTGCCTATATATAGAGGACTTGTCTTTTGTTGCTGTGAGAGAAAGTAGAGAGAGCTTTTGTGTTTTTCAACTTATATCTTATATCCAAAGCCCTTTCTCTCAAGGAAGTTCATCCTCCAATCCACCCTCATCATTCACATTCAATAGAGTGGATTGGGGAATGAACTACCGCATTCAAGGATCCTCCAACTACTACCTTAATGACAAATCATTAAGCTGGGATGCCTTGAATACATAAGATTGGAGTCGCTCTATCTTCTTAATAGGAAAATATTTTGAGAGTAGGATTCCATCTTGACCTTGACCCAACCCGAAGCCAAGTATTTGTATATTATTTTGTGTTGCAGATCAAGGGAGCAGAAGACTCTTCGTCAACAAGGAGGAGGAGATCTTCGGCATTGTGCTAAACAGGACTCATCAGCTTACTTGTAAGTATCTAGAGTCCAAGAGGACACTTGTGATCATTCCTTTATAGGATTGGGTCTTAAGTGGTTCTCACCCTTTGAAGTCCTCAAGGAGGCCTCCGGCGGGAGTGTACGTGGTGGGTGCGTTGTGTGGACCCTTGCTCTATGGAGAACATAAACATCTGGTTAGGAGTGAACCAGTAAAACTCTGGGTTTGAGGTAAACCGTGTAAAGCCTTGGTTTTGAGGTGAACCCGTGTGAAACCTCAGGGTTGAGGTCAACCGTGTAGAAACCTCCAGTAGGGTCTTTTGGAAGATCCTTGGCCAGTGTGCTTAGAAGTGGGTGCATTGTGTTGACCCTTGCTCGTGAGAGCATAAACAATCAGCCTTAGCATAGGTTGTAAAGGTTGAAGATGAACCTGATTTAAAACCTTAGGTTAGAGGTGAACTGCTGTGAAACCTCCTTAGTGAAATTCGGTACACTCAAGGGTTGAGTGTGGTTACCGGGAGTGGAGTAGACTTATCGTTGAACCACTATAAAAATGACTGTGTTTGAGATTGTTATTCTTCTGATTGTGTGATTTACTTTAATATTTCCATATCTGAATATTTGATCACACCTCACACACCTACACAGTCATATCCATAATAAACTAGGTTGCATATTGTTTTACTTCTTAAAAACGGTTTATGATTGGATCCTCTACAGGACTTGGAAGTCAGTAGAGTTATTTTTGAGTAATCCTAATGTGTGTCTGTTGTTAGGATTAGTGTAATAGGATTAGAAATAAATCATAAAAACTTTTAAAAATCCTATTCACCCCCCTCTAGGATATATTGGCAAATTCTAACTTCAACTAGTGCGGTCTTTACCGCCATTTCAGGAAGATGCTTCTTGTGTTAACGGTTGTCCATGGTCAGTGTATCATAGCGGAAGAAGCTTCTGCACGTTGGAATTGGTTTTACGGAAGATCTTTTGCTGCTAGTGTGAACGCCCGACCGATCTGGGAGTTTCTAGTGAGTCGAGGCCCTCTTCCAATGGACGATGTGCACTCTTGGGAGCTCGGGAAAGTGTAAGGAAAACTAGGGTTTGGTCGGCCCCATCTTACGACCACAATGGACGGGTCAGATCACGCAGGTGGATGGTCTCAGTGGGCCATAACAAGCCTTAAACGGGAGCTGTCCATTCGTCGAGTGCATCACCTAAGCCATTTACTAGTGTTTCTGTGTACACGTGTGCGTGCATGGATGCACATGGCTGGCATGGGTTTAGTCGAATTTGTCTCTCAGATACAATGGATGGCTCAGATCATCCATTTGGATGATGATGGTGGCCCATCATTGTCACAGCGGACGAACGTCGATTTTCCTTTGCAATTCTCATCGGGTCAAACCACGTTTGACCTAATTCTTGATTTAGTGCACTACTGGTGCACTTACGCCGTGTACGCTTCGGCTATAGTGGGGTCCACAAATGTTGTTTTCTTGAGAAATCTACTCCGTTCACGTGAAAAGAAATGTCTAACTACGACTACCTACGCGGTTTCTTCACTCGATGGACATCACAATCAACGATTACGACTGATTTGTTAATTTGGGCCACTTTTACAATGATCTAAGGGCTAAATTTCGACGTGTATATTTAATTTATGATAGATAGGCACGATATAAAATTTTACATGAAACGGATCGTGGAAATTAGGTGTTTTGAAATTCAAGGGTCTACGTTAATGGCATTTTCGTAATTAATGCTGATCTCTAAGAGTTTTACATGGTTGTAGGCACGTTTCTAAGTAATTCTTACAAAAGGACTTATATCTAAATTATTATGGATAGAGAGTTATTCACTGATTTAGTCAAGGGAAGGCATATTTATCAAGCCATATGATCAACGGTTGGATGACTTGATTTATGGATGAAGATCATTCTTAACCAGTCAGATTCACGTTGGATGATGGATGTAGGGTTATGTTAGGTAGATTGGTACCATTCACGTGTACATAATATGTTAAATTCGTGGTAACACTTGCAGACTTTCATTACTCGGGTATTGAAAATTTTGGGGTATTACATATAATGTCAAAGCTCTCAATGCTATTTACTGTGTGATTTTTCTCGATGAATTTAGACGCATATGTACATGCACATTGAGGAAGGAAGCATCGGATATCTTGTAAATCACCCATGAAGGAACTAGCACAGTAAAAGATCGAAGCTTTCAGCTCATAACCACCCAATTTTTAAGATGTTAGAGACTAAAACTTTAATAAAATTATATTCTAAACTTAATGACATTTGCAATTCCATGTGGGGTTTAGGAGAGAGGATTTCGAATGAACGTATTAATAAGAAAATTCTTAGATCATTACCGGATAGGTTCACTCCCAAGACAACCTCAATAGAAGATTGTAGGAATATAGATGAGATGAAAGTAGAAGAACTTATAGGTTCCCTAAAACATTTGAACTACGCTTTAAGACCCCCTTTAAAGATAAGAAACTAGCCATCCTCAAATCATCATATAGGCATTCACATAAACATAAAGAAATTAAATCAGAAAGTGATAGTGATGGTGTGACGAAGAGGAATTAGCTAACACACTTAAGAAATTCCTCAATTTTACTAAAGGGAAGAGTTGTAACAAGAAGGACAAGCGTAAATGAAAATCCACTAAACCATCTAAAAAGGTCTAATATTACAACTGTGGAGAGTATACACATTTTACCCCTGATTGCCCTTGCAAAATAAAATCTAAAGGCAAGGCAATGGTGGCAACTTGGGATGTACAGACGAGTCTGAATCCACTTTAGATGACTAATCTAGTGTAAAATATAAAAGCCAAATGTGCATCCTATTGGCTCACATCACATCATCCCTCCCTAGAAATTTGGGAGACCATAACTCCATAAGGAGACCTTAGAGATCTATTTGAGCTAAATTGAGAAATCATAGGACCAAGCCTCCTATATGTGCCCTATTGATAAATTTGAGAATTTCAGCCTCATAATTGAACATATAGGTAAATCAGAGGATTCTAGCCTCATTTTTTTTTTTTTTTTGCTTATCGTAAAATCTAAGGATTTAGCCTCATTTTTTTAAAATAATCTAAACTTCGAATTTGCTAAACTGTATATCACATGCTTAGAGTTTAGATTATCTTTTGTCATTCTTGTTTTCATAGGTACATCCTTTGAATGACCATGTTTAGTATGCTCCATGTATTTCAAGTTATGCATCCCTAACCTTTGTTAGTATAGGTCTTATATTTGAAAATATTTGACTTATAGAGTTGGTTCATATATGATTTTATTGGTATATCTGTTTTTGACTAACCCTTTGTTAAATACTAACAAAAAGGGGAAGAAAGATCAAATCTCACCAGAACAATACTTTCTCTTGTGTAGAGTTTGTTTGTTGTGTTGCAGGTTTGATCGAGGAAGCAATTTAGGGGAGCATTGCTGCATTACATGTCTTAGTGTTCTAGAGTTATAAATTTTTATTTTGACATGTAATTTTTATTTTTATTTTTTTGGTATGTCATTGGTATGGACCATGATATTGTCTTAGGTTAAGTTTTTGTCACATAATTGACAAAGAGGGAGATTGTTAGTGCACTCATTTTTGCAACCTAATTTTGTCAGTCACGTGAGCCGTTTTGTCCGTAGTCGGTTGAGCCTTCGGAAAGTGAAGACTAAAGACACAAGTGGAGTATAAACACCAAGGAGAACATACGGGTAAAAGAAATGCCTTGGTGACCCTAACCCCAACCCAAAATAACCTACAACCTCTAGATGATCTTGTCCCAATTAGGAATATTAATTTGATAATCCCTTAGCCTTGTGATAACAAGAAAAACATAATAAAGAATGCTAGAATAGGTGTGAATCTGCTATGTAAAAGATAAGCCAAAATAACAGATTCGAGGACATGTTTGATGGCATCGAGCTGCCATCGAACAGTCTTTATTGGCCTCGAAATCTGGCCGATGACATCGATTGAGAATCAGGGAAGTCCTGCAACCAATCTGGAAATTTGGTTAGAATTCTTGATGGCATCGAGGTCCCTTCGATGTCATCGATTTGAGATCCAGATTTGTCCAATAAGGTTCTTGAAATTTCCTCTGATTTTCTTGATGGCATCGAAGATTGTTCTTTGATGGCATCGACATGACCATTTTCTGTCCTTTTTTTTTTTTTTTTTTTTTTTACTATTGGAGCTTGAACTCTTTATAAATGGCATTTGATCCTTGGGCTTTTTAATGGTTTTTGGAGCAATAGAAGGCAGGGTGATTCCATATGCAAATCCCTCATCCTAAGCCTGTATTCCATTGAGTTCTAAGCCATCTCCTTTGAGATTACGACTCCAATGAGGATTCCAACCTCAACATTGAGATGTGCCTGAACTCCTCAATTTCCTAAAGATTGGACTTAAGCATTCTTAGTAAATCATTGTCCAACTTGAAATTGCGGTAATGATCGCTCTAGTAGAAGTAGGAATAGGTCAAATTGTCCTAGAGGGGGGTGAATAGGACTTTATAAAATATTATTACAATTTAAAATCACATTAACCTAATCTTGATCTAATATGGAACTATCAAGATATTTTTAATTTAACTCTAATGGCTTCCAAGCCAAATAGAGGATCTAATCATAAGACTATTCAATATTAATCAATATATAAACTTAGTCTATGATGGATGAACTATGTGACTGTGTGTGGGATGTGATTCTTATCAGTTCTTAATAATCACATTAACATGCTTCATAAGAACATTCAAAGTAAACAAAATAGAGTAATATGCAAATAACAATCCCAAACACAGTCATTTATAGTGGTTTGACTACATGCCTACTCCACTCCTGGCGGACGCACTCAACCCTTGAGTGTACCTGATTTCACTAACGGAGGTTTTAAATGAGGTTCACCTCTAACCTTTACAACTTAAACAAGGTTGACTCTAGGACCTACACAAGGTACCTAAACATGCCTACACAAATGCACACTTTTATGCCTTACACAAGAGTAAAGGATCCACACAAGGAACCTGGGGTTTTAGGCCACACAGTCAAGGATCCACATAAGGAACCTAAGTTTTAGGCCACATAGGCCAAGTATCCATACAAGGAACTTAAGTTTTAGGCTACACAGACCAAGGATCCACACAAGGAACATAAATATGCCCTACAGCACCCACACGTACTCTCCCATCGGAGGCCTCCTATGAGGACTTGAAAGGAGTGAGAAGCACCTGTGACCCAAACCTACACGAGGAATGATCAACAGGGTCTCTAAACTTTAATGACTTACAGATAAGTAGGTGAGCCCCATTAAGCACGTTGATGAAGATCTCCTCCTTGATGATGAAGATTCTTCAGCTCCCTTGATCTGCAACACTTGATGATGTTCCAATAAAGGCAACGGGTTGAATCAAGGTTATCTTGGAATCTACTCTAATAAATATTACCTATTAAAGCGATGGAGAGATTCCAAGGTGGTTAAGCATCAAAGGGATCCTAACTCAATGATTTACCATTAAGGTGGTAGCTGGAAGATCCCTGAATGAGGAAGTTCATTCACTAATCCACTCTATGAAATATCAATAATGAGGGTAGATTGAAGGATGAACTCCCTGTGGAAAAAGGGCTTAGGATAAATGATAGGCAATAACACTCTCAAAGCACTCTAATCATTTTACCACCTAGCAACCAAGGGCAAGCTCCCCTTATATAGGAAAAAGAACCAATGGTAATAAAGATGTCAGTTTCTAACTAAGTTTGATATCATCGAACCTGCTTCGATGTCATCGAACGTATACTTTTTCGATGCCATCGAGTCGAGGATCGATGATACGAACTCAACTGAAGTATATACCTAGACCTTTTTGACTGAAGATCGATGTCATCAAACATTCGTCGATGTTATTGAATTTTAAATCTCGATATCATCAGTAGTGGTTTCGATACATTGATCTTTTCAATGAATATTTAAGAAAGCTTGTTGGACATGAACAGGTTGACTTCGATGTCCTCGAGCTACTTCGATGTTATCGAATTTCAAAAGTTGATGATATCGAACTCTAGTTCGATACATCGATCTTCTTAGAAGATTTTCCTTGAGAGATTGCTGGACATTCCTTTGTCCGAAATCGATGTCATCAACATAGTTTCTGTAAGTGTTATGGTCTCATGCTCCTTTGATTGTCAAATTTTGTGGTGCCAAAATATCTTGTGT
The DNA here is from genome assembly GCA_021015155.1 of Magnolia officinalis. Lineage (NCBI taxonomy): Eukaryota > Viridiplantae > Streptophyta > Magnoliopsida > Magnoliales > Magnoliaceae > Magnolia > Magnolia officinalis. The sequence continues at coordinate 41,012,106 of JAJHSJ010000002.1, read as the reverse complement.
GCCAAAATCTCTATCTGTGTGTCTTGTGCTTGTATGTTGATATATTTGACTCAAGACGACATCACAATGGTTCAAGACATGTATGGTGCTCTGCTTCAAGAAATGAAATGTTACGTACTTTGTCCTCTTCCGTATGCATCAATGTTCAGAACTACATCGATAAGAAGAGTGTTGGTTCAAGACTCAAGTGCATTTCAAGACCCAAGTACAACTCAAGTTGAAGTTTAAATTCAAGCTGTAGAAGATCTCAAGATCAAGCAACATCAAGTAGAGATCACAAGCTTCAAAGGTTAACCATCATTTGAAACAATGAAGTTCAATGTTCATACTTCATGTCCCAGCTATGATAGACCTTAGTTTGAGCTTAGGGTAGGTCATTTTGAATACATAATTCAAGATAAGTTTCTTACATGAATTTGGTCGATTCTAAGACCAATCCTGGACCTTGTTCGACTAGTCCTAGTTCTTCTTCGACCAATACAAGAAATTCCATGACCAGTCCTAAGTTGTTGAAGATTTTCAGAATTTTTTGGTTGTGCTTCGACCAGTCCTGAAGACTATTCGACTGGTCGTAGGGAGGTCACAACTCGACCTTCGACAGTCTTGATTCTACGACTCAAACTACACAACAAATCTAGTTGTCTTGTACGACCAGTCGTAGGTCAACTACAGCCAGACGTAGGTGGTCCACGACCAGTCGTAGACTCCTTAAGACCAGTCGTAGAACGGTTTTCAGGATCGCTCTTTAAAATTTCAAAAAGCTGTTGGATCTACCACCAGTTGAAGGGTTCCTAAGACCAGTCGTAGACGTGATCTATTCACCTATAAATTGAACACGAATTTCGGAGATTGACAACGGAATTCAAGGAAATTCAACGCTCCACTTTGAGATAAGTTAGTGTTCATTTAAATTACTTTGTGCATAATTATTTTTTCTTTTTGCTAGCTTATTTTATTTGATTTTGTTTCTATATTCCAATCTTATTTGAAAAGAGGAATTGTTGTATTCCTTCTTCTTGGAATCAAATCAAATATAGCTACGTCCAACTGGTTTAAATCTAAAATCAATTAGAACATAGAACCATTTCAAAGTGAGTATTGGACTTGAACGTTGATTCTGTAAGTGCTATAGTTTATATCCTATATCCCTGTCAGTTGTCAAATTTGTTGTACCAAAATCACTATTATATATACTTGCAAAAGTGAAGCTCTCTCAAAGATCAACATTCATGAACAAGCAAAGCTCACAACAAGCAAGCTCACAAGTACAAAGATCAACCTTGACTGCAAGAACTACTCTCACAAGACATGACTCAAGCTACAAGACTTCAAGAAGAGTACAAGGCAGTTTGTAAAGAACTTAAGACACTTTCAAGATTGAGCTACATCAAGATTTCAAGATTGAACTACATCAAGACTTCAAGGCTCATACTTCAAGGTCACTAGTTCCTAATGTTTTAATGTCCTTACTTCATGGTTGAGGTTTGATTGACCTTAGGTTGATCTTAGAAGTAGGTCACTTTAGATACATAAATCAAATGTTTATTTTACATAAGTTTGGTCTGTTCTTCGACTAGTCCTAGGCCTTCTTCGACTAGTCCTAGAGTTGCTTCGACCAGTCTAAGATATTCCTCGATCAGTCGTGAGTTTGTTACGAAAATCGGATAATTTCTATTAGGCTTCGACTAGTCCAGGAATCTGTTCGACCAGTCGAAGGAATAGTGTCGACTGCATCTTCGACCAGTTGAAAGTCTTCAACTCAAAGTCCAGCGATGAATTTTAAGTTCTTCGACCAGTTGAAGGTGACCTACGACCAGTCGAAGGAGACCTTCGACCAGTCGTAGAACGGTCAAAGCTTATCGCGCCTGATTTTTAAATATCTGTT
>JAJHSJ010000002.1:40923389-41010121 GCA_021015155.1 Magnolia officinalis | reverse complement strand
CTACTAAAGCTTCTACTTCGTCTTCTACATTTGAAGATAAGTATACCTTCTTAATTCTTTTTAGGTTTTTCTGAAATATCCTATAAAATCTCAGCTGGATTTTTATTATGATAGCCTGTGAAAATCATAAGGAACTGTATCAGGTTATTAAGGTGACCCTGTGAAATCCTTTTTATAGCGAAAGCCAAAATTACGAGGGTAGTAATTTTGGGAGTAGACTAGGTGTGGTTGTTTTAAGCATCGAACTACTATATAACTCCTTGTACTATGTGGTGAATGCCTTATTACTTTCATTGATTGGATATAATTTATTTCATTTCAATGGTGAATGTTGTAATCATTTTATATACTCTTGTAAGTTTGAAAGTTTGATTTTAAAGACATTTGTGAAATAGGTTGTCCTGCCTATATTTTAGGTAAAGGTTGTCTTATGAATTATTTGGATCAAGGTTTCAATACTCCAGCAATTAAGATTTTTATAATCTTTTCATATTCTGAATTTATTTCGATTATTTGGCATTATCCTATTTACCATTGCTAGCTCTCATTTTAAGAGGTAACAAAGAGGGTTGCTCTTTTCATTTTTTGGATTTATCTCCTTGAGCTAAATCCGGAACTACAAGATGTCAAATTTCGAAAGCCTATCCATTATCAGGCCATCTCCCTTTGATAGCTCTAATTATTTATATTAAAAAGCCAGGATGAGGATTTTCCTCAAATCCATTAATGAAAGTGTGTGGCAAGCCACTGTAACCAAATGGATCTCTCCTATGATGGAAGTAGTAGCCGATGATGGAACCATATCAATGAAAGATACCTCAAATTCATATGGAAGAAAATGAGTCTTTTACGGACTTCTATACAAAACTAAATGACATAGTAAATTCCATGTGGGGTCTTGGAGATAAAATCTTGGAAAGCAAGGTTTGCGCAAAAATACTGTGATCACTTCCTGATAAGTTTAATTCAAAGGTTACTGCTATACAGGAATTAAGGAATACATATACTATGAAAGTTGAGGAGTTAGTTGGTTCTCTTCAAACTTATGAGTTTAATTTCAATGCTCCAAAATGTCACGCCCCAAATTCGGAAACCGGGCTCACAAAATTCCCGATCGCCGAATCCGGCGCCAACAGCCTCCGTAGTACCCCATTCTCGGCTTCCAGCGCCCATACGCCAGATTTCCGATCCTGGGATCCTACAAGGAGGATTTTTTTGTAATGATTTTTTTTTTTTTTTTATGGATGAGCATAACCACAAGCATAACCAAGTCACGAAACAACATCACCACATATCCACTATATCAAAAACTTCGAGTACAATACAGAAAGGAAAATACAATATGAAATATTCAAGGAAAACTCCAAAAGCTCCAGAAGACTGCTGCATGCTCCGAGCTCAACGCTGCTGCAAACCTAACGCCACCTGCACGCAATCTATCGTGCATAAGCTTACAAAAGCTTAGAGGGTGGTGAAAGTGTGTGTAAGGCGAGTGCCAAGTGTACAATATCAGAGTAATGCGGAAATATGCGGTAAGTCCATGAATGCTATCAGCTATACTAAAGCTATGTAATGCAAGGCATGAATGCTGTCGGTCATACCAAGACCATGAGATGCGAGGCCTATGTAGCCAAATGTCATATGCGAGATGCAAAGCAAGCGTGCCAGTACTCATAAGTACACATATATCAGTATAGTTCCTCTCTGGATATCACTGGGGTCTAATACCCTCACACTGACTGCCTCCTCCCTAGCTGCACCAGTCAAGCAAGTGGAAGAGACCACACACGATCCGCCCTGACCAGTAGTCTTCCAATCCTACCCGGCTCATCGATAGCGGACACATTTGCGAGCTGGTCAAACTCAGCAGCTAGCTTATAGCCCCCTCACTCAGGCGGATAAGGCCACACCCCCTTCAACCGACCACGACACAGTGGGAGACGCGGCCTACTGGTATTCGGCACTCGGGCGCTCGTGTATCCCTCGGTCTAGATAGACGTTGGAGCACCTCTGGTACCAAAAAGGTTCTCGGAAAAGTTGCGACGCTGACCAGGACCCAAGTGACATCCTAGGCCCAGCCCACAGCTAGCTAGAACAAAGTATTTCCGGTATCCGATACGGCCATCCACGATGTATCTGTGGAGCCACGGCCCTGATGTCGCTAGGGCGTGCAGTGATCAAGTCACATATATGCGAGATGCATGAGTCCCACCATACAAACATGCAGCAATCTCACGCGTACCACGCGATCATGTGGGGCACTCCGTCTCATAAGGAGTCCCGTAAATGTCTCAGCCCAACGCTTATATGCTGATCAAACATTCCTCATATCAAGCATACAATGATGCGTATGGGTATGAATCATGGAGCTATACTAAGCATGTTATAAGTGGTGAACTATCAACAAATGTGGGCCTACTAATGGGCCCTAGGGAGAGTTATACTGTGGACATCTAACCAACATTACTCGTACAATGTGGACGTCAAACCAACATTGCTCCCAAGGCATAGCCCGCTATAAGACATCATTACACAAACCATGGGAAAATCATACATTGCAATGGACCCTAACGACCTCCCGTTGGGCCTCGACCTATGGGCCTTGGATACATCAAGTGGGCCGCATCATATGGGCCTTATATAAATCAAGTGGGCCACATTAATGGACCTCAGGTACATTGCAATGGGCCATAACCCATGGGTCTTAGAATACATACATCATAATGGCCTCGTAACATGGCCTTACATCCTCATCAAAGCGGGCCTCAACACAACAACGGCCATAAACATAACAAGATGGCCTCATCACTTGGGCCTTAAATATACACCCAGGTGAGCCTCATAGGACGACCACAATTAAATCAAGATGAGTCTCATCCACATACCAAGGTGGGCCTCAATGGACGTCCACAATTAAATCAAATGGTTAGATCATTTTGATGCAACACATGCATCAAAGGCGGGGCCCACCGAACTACGGATCTGGCTCATCTTTAGCTCATGCCACACAAAAGATGAGCTTTTAAAATGGATGGACAGATTGGATGCAACACCTGCATCATGGTGGGGGGTCCACATGAAGGCCCACCATCCAGAATAATATAAATAATATAATATATAATTTATACATAATATATACATACAATATTATATATGATATAATATTATATACATATATATATACACACACACGTACACACAGGCACCCACATACACTCACACACACACACGCATGCAACCACCCACACGCCCACACACGTGCACACACATGTCACCGGGGCCCCACCGTCCGTCTGGACGGTGGGATGGAATAAAAAACATCACAGTGGGCTTCCACCGTCCGCCTGGACGGTGGTAGCAAGGCACACACCTCACTGTGGGTCCCATGTGGGGCCCACCATAATGTTTACTTTCCATCCAACCCGTTAATAAGGTCGCTCGGACCTGGAAATGAAGAGGAAAAATAAATTTCAGATCGATCCAAACTTCAGTGGGCCCAGGAGAGGTTTCAATGGTAGAGTGCAAACACCGCTGTTTCTTGTGGTGTGGGCCACCTGAGCGTTGGATTGGGCTGATCTTTGGAGGGGACCCACCTCAGATGGTGGTCCACCTCATGGACGGTGTGGATACGACATATACATCATTGTGGGGCCCATGGCAGGGGCCGTGGGTCCCTGCCTCTTGGCCGCCCGTCCGTGAAACGCAGCAGCTGCTGCTGCTGCTGCTGTGTCAGTGGCAGCAGCGGCTGCCTTATTTTTTTATTTTTATTTTTTTTTTTTGAAAATCCAAAGTTTTGAGGTTTTTCTGATGTGGGGTCCGCAATAAGGAAATCCGACCCTGCCATCGGATTCCATGGTCCATAGCCAACCCATCAAGCCCAATATCGGGCATTTTTCGGTGTACAGAAATGTCAAGGAAGTTTTAAACGGTGAAAATCGTCGTTTGCTATGCTATGGCCCGCCTGAGGGTCAGATTAACCTCATATCTTGGCTCAACGCCTAAAATGTGCTGGCAAATAGGGTGGACGGCGTGGATTGGACGCATACATCAAGGTGGGGCCTACACCAATGGCTCACCCAAATAGCCTTGGAACAAGGCTTATGTTTGTGTTTTCCTTTCCAGCAACGTCCAGACGCTGGACGTTTCTGGCTTAGCAATACATTTAAGGTGGGCCTTGTTTAGGTGGGCCACCACATAATGGATGGTGTGAGTTCAACACATATAAGGTGGGCCCCACCTTAGATGGTTTGGATCCGATACATGCCCTATTGTGGGGTCCATTCAAGTGGGCCACACACTCATAACTTCACAAAAAGAGAAGAGAGAGAGGAAGAAAGAAAGTGGGACACACGTGTGGATGGAGGGACCCCGACACTATGGGCCCTCCCTTGCATTCCATCATACATAAAAAAAAAGAAATCAAAGTGGGCCATTGGCCACATCATAGGATCCCAAGTGAGATCCATACCATTGATCGGTAGGCCTCACTTGGCCCATCTAAGGAAGCATGAAAACTACCCTATCAAAGCACCCACCATCGATCTTCTTCGGTCCGTTGGAACGTCAACCTTCTTGTGCTCCTCTTTGACGGTGGAGATTGAAAATCAAGGGCTAGGATGAGAGGTTTTGGGAAGGGAAAGGTGGGCCTCACACATGCATTATTTTCTTTCTCATGGAAGGCTCCCAACGTGGGATTTTTCTCTCACTTGGGTTGCTTGGAAATATGTGAATGGAAAGAGAGAGAGAGAGAGAGATAAGGAGAGAGAGTGATGTGAGGTGAGTGATGGATGTGAGTGATGGGTGAAGGGATGGATTGGTTGACTTTTGGTGGTTGCTTTACTTGTGGAAAAAGAAAGCATGGGTGCTTTGTACTTGACATGAAGTGATGGATTGATTGATGGGATTGATTTGATTGATTGGATTGATTTGACATGTTGTAGAGATTCTCTCGGGATCGTAAAAGCGTGGCGTTTCTTCGAAATAAACGTCGGCTCACATCTTCTGGTCAGGGTATCGGATCGATGCGTGAGTCGCGGCGTTGGAACCGCGGCGACGGTGCGGTCGCAATGATACAAGTCTCGGATTAAACTGACTCAAATTTAAAGGATGTGACTTACGATCGATCGCAACGTCGATTATCAGTCGTGGATTGCCGGACTTCGACGGAAATGATCGCAGGATTCATCGGAACAGTACGAACTAGGATACGGGTCTTACAAAAAATCAAGTCAATTGCTCTTAAATCTTCTAAAACTAATTCAAAGGATATAATGTAAATTTTGATTTTGAATATAATGAAGATGATATGGCTATGCTAGCAAAGAAAATTTATAGAATTTTCAAGAATAAGAAAAGAATAGATTTTCAAAAACTATTTGATAAAATAAAAGGAAATTAAAATTTTTGGAAATCTAAAACAAAAGACACCTAATGTTTTAACTGTTCTGAATATGGGCATTTGGCTTCTAAATGTCCTAAAAAGGATAAATCCAAAAGAAAAGGCATGATAGCTACTTGGTATGAATCATTAAAGTCTGAAAATAATTCTGAAACTGATGAATCAGACCAGGAAACGCAAATGATTTGAAAGCCTTTATGACTATAGCCTGAATCACTTCTTCAGATAACTGTGATGTATCTGATCATGAAACTCCAAGAAGTGACTCTGAAAATGAAGATGATCTTCAAGATGCATATAATGCCCTATACGGAGAAAGTTGTTTAAATCGTGGCCAAATTAAAAATTCAAAAAGAAAAATATGTTAAACTACATTTAGAACTTGAAAAAGTTATTTTAGAAAAATATCTTTTTTCCAATTGTTTTGAAAAAACTAAATTATATTTGAGTTTTAAGTCTTTTGAATTGCAAAAACTTAAAACAAAAAATGAGAAACTAAAACTTGAAGTTTCTTCCCTTCAGAGTTTAAAGGACACTTGGAAATATACCCTTGGTGGCCACAAACTTGAAAAATTGTTAACCTCATCGAGGTAATGTGGTGACAAGTCTGGACTGGGTTATATTAAAAATAACTCTCTGAAATCTAAGAATTCAGCTCTTACCTTTGTAAAAGAAGAATCCTCAAACTCTAAAGTAAAGACTCTAAAAGATTCAAAATATCAAAAGAATAACTTCAAAAACCCAAAACCTTTTCAAGTCTCTAAAATAAATAATAATACCAATTTTTATAAACATCAAAGGAATAATAACAAAAATCCTCTTTAGCTGAAAAATTGTGGACTTGCTTAAAGAACTATTGAAATTCAACTCTGATAAGACTGAAGTATATAGAAAAAGGAGAAATCCTAACTCCCAAACATAACATAAAGCAAGAGATCCTCCTAAGCCTAAAACCGTAATGAAATGGGTTCCAAAGTGTGAAGTGTGTTGTAATCCACACAGCTTTCAAAGCAAGTAACCATTCAAGATGGTACCTGAATAGTGTATGTTCGAGACACATGATAGGTAATAAGGCTATACTCTCGAACATTAACAAAGTAAATGGCAGCTCAGTTACATTCGGAGATGGAAGCAATTGCAAGATAATTGGCCAAGGTAATGTGCAACTTCCTAACTTACCTCACTTTGAAAATGTTCTATATGATGAAGGATTAAAACATAATCTTCTGAGCATATCTCAGATTTGTGATAATAAACCTAGCGTAAAATTTTCAATTCACGGATGTGAGATAATAAATGAGAATGGAAATGTAATATTAAATGGACGCAAAGCGTCTAAAAATTGCTATATAATTGATAACTCTTCCTCAACAAACCATTCGTGTTACATGGTCCAAAAAGACGAGACTGAACTATGGCATCAACATCTTGGACATGTAAATTATAGAAATTTATATAAATTGAGCAAACGAGATCGCTTTCATAGGCTACCCAAACTGAAAAAGATAGATAAAGTTTATGGCGCATGTCAAATAGGCAAGCAAGTAAGGAGTAGTCATGAGAAAGTGAACTCCGTAGCCACGGCTAGACCTCTTGAACTTCTCCATAAGGATTTAGTTGGACCAAATAGAATGGAGAGTAGAGGGGGGAAGAAATATTTTATAGTTGTAGTTGATGACTACATTAGATATTCTTGGGTAGCCTTTCTAAGAGAAAAATTAGATGCTCTTGATGAAGTCAAAAAACTTATAAAACACATTCAGACTAAAAAAGAGTTATCTGTAATCAGAATTAGAAGTGATCATGGTACTGAATTTAAAAATAGGAATTTTGAGAAACACTGCAATCAACATGATATACCATATGGATTTTCTACTCCAAAAACACCTCAGTAAAATGGGGTTGCTAAAAGAAAAAATAGAATTTTACAAGAAATGGCTAGTGTAATGCTAAATAGCATGAACCTACCTAAAAATTTATGGGCTGAAGCTATTAGTACTTCTTGCTTTATAATTAATTGTGTTTATATTAGAAAAGTTACAAACAAATCAACTTATGAATTATGATTTAACAAAAAGCCCACTGTTAAATATTTTTGAACTTTTGGAAGAAAATGTTTTATTTTATGTGAACGTGAAAACTTGGAAAAATTTGAAGCCAAAAGCGATGATGGAATATTTCTAGGTTATGCCCTAAATAGTCGGCATACCATGCTCTTAACAAAAGAACTGAGGTTATACAAGAATTTATAAATATTGTGATAGATGATCGACAAATCACACCCAATCCTGATTAAGATGATGATGATGTCAATTTGGTTAATATACTTGAATCTTCATCTAAATATGTCAATATTGAGTTAAGGTTAGTTAAAGATCATCCGACTAATCAAATACTTGGTAACCCTCACACTGGCATTCAAATAAGAATATAACTAGAAAATATATATAATCATGTCTGCTTTACTTTCCAAATTGAACCAGGTAATGTAAATGAAGAGCTCGCTGATGAAAGTTGGATAAATGACATGCAAGATGAATTAAATCAATTTATTAGAAATGTTGTATGGTATTTGGTTCCCAAACCTACTGACAAACATGTGATTGGAACCAAGTGGATTTTTAAAAATAAAACTGATGAAATGGGGTATATTATTAGAAATAAGACACAACTGGTTATACAAGGTTATACTGAGATAAAAGGTATTGAGTACGATGAAACCTTTGCACCAGTTGCGTGCCTTGAATCGATTAGATTATTTATTTCCATTACATGCCATAAAAAATTCAAAATTTATCAAATGGATGTAAAAAGTATTTTTCCAAACGGTGATCTAAATCAAGAAGTCTATGTTGAACAACCAAAGGGTTTTGAAGATCCCAAACTTCCCGATCATGTTTACCGTCTTAAAAAGGCTCTTTATGGTTTGAAACAAGCTCCTAGAGCATGGTATGAAAAGTTGATTAAATTCTTACTTAGTCATAATTTTGTTATGGGTAGTGTTAACAAAACCCTATTCATCAAGAAATATAATGATCATATTCTGATAGTTCAAATCTATGTTGACAATATTATTTATGGATCTACATGCGCTAACCTATCTACTGAGTTTGCAGATCTAATGAAATCCAAGTTTGAAATGAGTATGATCGGCGAACTAAACTATTTCATTGGATTATAAGTCAAACAACTTGAAGATGATATGATCATCTCACAGACCAAATATACATTGAATCAGGTAAAAGTGTAGACTCTCGACTATATCTTAGTATGATCGGTATTCTTCTGTATTTTACTACTAGTAGACCTGATATTGCATTTAGTGTTGGAATATGTGCTAGCTTTCAATCTGACCCTAAATAATCGCACTTAATTGCTGTCAAACGGATAATCAGATATGTTGCAAGTTCTACGAACTTAGGATTATGGTATCTACATGATACGTCTATACAAATTACTGGTTATACAGATGCAAACTAGGCAGGAAATGTTGATGATAGAAAATCTACCAATGGTGGATGTTTCTATGTTGGAAACTGCTTAGTATCTTGGCTTAGAAAGAAATAAACTCTATATCTCTTTCTATTGCTGAAGCTAAATATATTGCGGAAGGAAATACTTGCACTCAACTAATGTGGATGAAAAGAATGCTAGCTGACTATGGGATTATGCAAGATACGATGACATTATATTGTGATAATTCTAGTGTAATAAATATCTCTAAAAATTCAATTGAACATTCTCATAGAAAATATATCGACATATGATACCATTATATTTAAGAAATAGTTGAAGACAAAATTATCAAGTTGGAATACATTCAAACCGAAAAGCAACTTCTTTTTTTACACACGCACACACACCCGCACACACTCATGTCGTAGTGGGATTTCACCACCTATGGATACTCGAACCCTTGACCAGGTGTTGAAACTCCTTAGAGTCTACCACCCGAGCAAGAGTAAGGATCCCACTACGGCGTGCAAACATACTGACCAAGCCGCTTAACAATGTTAAGTTTTCAAATTTAAACCATGATATTGGTTTGTGTATTGTTGAATAATTATAATTTTTTTTTGCATTTTTATTAATGTTTATTTGTTATTATGAAATGCATGAAATGCAAATGAAAATTAAATATTAATAAAAATTAATTAAAAATTATTATTTTTTATTTTTCGGCTAGCCCATAGCTGATTGGTATCTTTGGCCAGTCGAGCACATGCTTGGGCTGGCCAAAGATCGCGTGGGTTTACCCAAAAAGGAGGAAAACCCTAAATCTATTTCATTTCTCATCGTCTTCCTCAACTAGTCGGTGCCCCATTTGACCAACCCATTAACCAAACTCTCATGTAAGTGATTTATTTTCAAATTCCTTCAAGTTTTAGGATGTCTATTATTTGATTTACATGTTTGAGTAGATTTTTTTTTCTATTTGAAACCCTTTTTCTTGTGCGTTTTTCTTCAAATCTAATATTCTCTATTCCTTCTATTCTTCCTTGAAAATTTTCTTATGCATTCACAATGGAACATTGAGTTAAAAAATCTGTTCGCAAGACTCGAACCAGTTCATCTTCTAGATCCATTCCTTCTGGTGTACAGACCATACGTCCTCCGAAGGATGATCCGAAAAATGTGTGGGACTATCGTACAAGGAACATTATCATAGAAAAAGTTGTAAATCTTGACCACATTACTAGGTTTGGTCTAGTTCCTATTCTTTCTGAGGTTGAATGGGAACCCATTTTGAAGTGGGGTGAAACGGCTTACTAGTCATAATGTAAGACATGTATGCCTCTATATGTGATGTTTCTCTTGATAATTTGTCATTCTCTTTTAAATTTGTAGAAGAAACATTCACGATTACGCCTTCTGTCATATCTTCCCTAATAGACATAGACGTTGCAGATGATGCAAGTCCAATCGCCACACTATTCGAGAAAATGTCTAATTCTGAAAAGCAAACTATTACTAGAGCATTGTGTGGTTTCAATGCTGAATGGCGATATGGTAATGCCCTTCCCACAAACAAAATGTTTCCTAAATACCGCGTCTTACATCAGATTTTTACATCCAATGTATATCCTCGGCCTGGGAATAAGAACGATCTTACTCCCTTTATGCTTAGATTTTTCATTCTGTTGTATTGGGGATTCGTGTCTGTCTGCCTTTCTTGATTTGCCACATCATTATTCAGTTCGCTTGCATCCTAAGCATGGTTCAATTCCTTTTGGACATCTTATGTCTAGTATTGCCTTTCATTATAGCATCCAAGTCCATACATATGAGGCACTGAATCCGAACTCTCTTTTAACAACTCAAACCTGAATATGATGAACCTCACTCCTCTTCCTGAACAAAGAGAAGGAGAAGAAGAACTACAACCAATAGGAGACACAACCATTGTAAGGCCTGCATCCTAGTCCGTACCATTCCTTTAGACCCCCGCGATCTTTCCCATCGAATTCCAGCAAGCCATGACATATAGACAACATTTGCACGCGACCCTAAGTCGCATCCCCTAGTATCTGAGTCGACTCGACCCAAAACTTATACCCTAGCGACTGCACTGTCGTCGCGGTTCTAACTTCATGTCTCACGCTCTAATGCGATACCCAGGCTAGGAGTTGTGTGCCCGCATTTATCTCGAAGAAACGCCGTGTGTTGCGAATCCCAAGAGAATCTCTACCATCATCACATCAATCAATCAAGTACAACCCATCACTCACCCATACCTCTCTCTTCACTAAGTCAAATGAACCCATACCTATCCTATCCCTTTCTTAGCAACAAGTCAAGGCAACCCATACCCCATACCACCTCATGCCCCTAAAGTCAACAAAGCCCATACCTTCCATGTCACCTTCTCTTATAACACCCTCTCCTCTTTCATTTCTCTCTTCACTCCTAAGCAACCAAGAGAGAAAAACGTCGAAGCTCTAAGGAGAGTAAGAACCTTAAGTGTGAGGCCCATATCCTAGTTCGTACCGTTCCGTAGGCTTCTGTGGTCCTTCAGGTCAAATTCCGGTGACCGACGATGCATAGATAACAGTTGTGCCTGACCCTGAGTCGTATCCCATATTACTGAGTCAGCTCGACCCGAGACTTGAATCCTTGCGACCACGCCGTAGACGCGGTTCCGACGCCACATCTCGCGCGCCAATGCGATACCCGAGCCAGGAGGTGTGGGCCCGCGTTCAGTTCGAGAAAATGCCAAGATCCCTTCAAATCAATCACATCACATCCCATCAATCAAGTACATGTCTCATCCCAAAAAAAAACCCTAAAGTTAACTCTCTCTCTCTCTCTCCACCCACACATGTCAAGTACACACCCATCACTTCCCATCACTCCATCACTCACTCACACCCATCCCTCTCTCTCTTTACATCCCGTCCTTTCTCTCTCTCATTTCTCCATTTTTAAACTCCTAAGCAACCTCAAAGGAGAGAACCATCCATGGCTTCCCAAAGAGAGGAGAAGCTTCGTGTGGCCCACTCCCTACCATGTAATCCAACTGTCTAATTTCCATTATCCTCCATCAAAGTGGTAACCAAGGTGTTAGGCACTCCATGGAGCTAAGAAGAAGCGAGAATGGTGGGTGATTTTTGTGTGATTTTGATGATTAGAGGCCCCACTTATGGTGGGACCCATCTTGATGTATGCATTGTATAGAGGGGCCCATAGTGGAGGGGTCCCTCCACCACTCGACGTCTCTCTCTCTCTCTCTCTCGCTCTTTTTTCTCTTTCTCTCTCCCTCTTGTGATGTCGTGTGGCCCACCTGATTTATGTATTTCATCTAGCTATCCAGCTGGGACGGTGGGCCACACGCTGATGCATGTGTTTGATCCACGCCGTGCATCCACCGAGATGTAAATGATTTGCACCGTCCATTTGGATGATGTTGTGAGGACCACCGTGATGTATGATTTCATCCACACTGTCCTTGGATGGGACGGTGGATCCCCACCATGACGTATGCATATTATTCATGTCATCCATCTGTTTTGGAAGGCATGGCCCACCCCACATGTGTGGGGGTGGGGCCCACCTTGATGTATGGATTTTGTATCCACACCGTCCATTTATTTTGGATGGTGGGCCCCATTGCTGATTGATGTTAGCATGCTCTGTGGGCTACCATGATATCTGTGTTAATCCACGCCATCCATTCCTTTGGCAGGACGTGTGGGGCCCACCCCACATGTGTTGCACGTGTGGGATGGGACCCACCTTGCTGTATGATTTATCTGCATCATCCACTGATTTGAACGGTACTGTGGGGCTAACATTATGTATATATTTTATCCACACCATCCACTTGATAAGGACGGTGGGACTCAACTTGATTTATTTATTATAATCCACACTGTCTAGATTTTTGGAAGGTGCTCTCCAATGTTTGGACGTGCTGGACAATGTTTGGACGGTGCTGTCCAATGTTTAGACATGCTGGACAATGTTTGGATGGTGCTGTCCAATGTTTGGAAGTGTTGTCTAATGTTTGGACGTGCTGGACAATGTTTGGACAGTGCTGATTTACATGGACTATGTTTGGACAGTGCTGATTTACATGGACTATGTTTGGACAGTGTTGATTTACATGGACTATGTTTAGACAGTGCTGATCATCATTAGTGAGCCATGTGACCCATAGAATGATAGTGTACAGTGATACACATGTACACACAGCTGCAACTATTGAAATGATTTTTGGTGTAATCCAAGCTCTCACTTGATATATTCAACCCATTAATGTAGCCCACTTGTTGTATTTAGGCCCATTGGTATGGCCCATTGATGCGGCCCACTTGATGTATATGATGGCCCATTGGTGTGGCTCGTTGATGCGGCCCACTTATTGTATATGAGGCCCATTGATGCGGCCCACTTGATGTATATGATGGCCCATGGTGTGGCCCATTGATGCGGCTCACTTGTTGTATATGAGGCCCATTGGTGCTGCCCATTGATACGACCCACTTGATGTATATGATGGCCCATTGGTGTGGCCGATTGATGAAGTCCACTCGATGTATATGAGGCCCGATATGATATATGTTAGGCCCATGTCATGCGGTCCATTATGGTATATGTTAGGCCCATGTTATGCAGCCCATTGTGATGTGTATTAGGCCCAGGTATGTGGCCCGTTGTGATGTATTTGAGGCCCAGGTATGTGGCCCGTTGTGATGTATTTGTGGCCCATTTGATAAGGCCCATCGTGATGTATTTATGGCTAATATGGCGAGGCTCGATGTGGTGTATATGTGGCCCTTGAGTGAGGCCCAATGCGATGAATGTGCAGACCGATGTAATGTGTGATTTCACTATAACGTATGTAATGATGTTTATGTCAGCCACTACTTAGGATCGATGTTGCTTAAATGTCCACATTAATGGGCAATGATGGTTAGATGTCCACATTATAACCTTCCCTTGGGCCAATTGTGAGGCTCATTCTTATTATGAGTAGGCTGTTTAGGCTTATATATGAGAAGAGTACACCATCATCTTATAACATGCTTAATATAGCTTCATGATCTATGCCCATGCGCATCATATGTATGCTTAATATGAAGAATGATTGTTCATATCACATGCCATTGGAAAGATTATTATGGGACTCCCTGATAGGAGAAGTTGTCCACATGAGTGCAAGGTACGTGCAGGTTTGATGCATGACTGGATGGTATGACTCATACATCTCACATTTTGTGATATGACCATCGTACGCCCTAGCAACATCAGGGTCGTAGCCTCCACAGGCATATCGTGGATGGCCAGATGGGACACCAGATATCTGTTCTACGTGGGGTGCTATAGATATCCCTGGGTGAAATTCTCTAAACCCTCTTGGTTCCAGAGGTTACTCCAATGTCTAGACCGAGTGGATGCGTGAGCGCATGAGGGCCGTATACCATTAGGCCGCATCTCTCACTGTGTCGCAGTCGGTTGGAAGGGGGTGCAGCCTTACCTACCTAAGAAAAGGGGCAAATCTAAGCTGAGTGTGACTAGCTCGAGGAATGGGTCTGTTATCGATGAGCCGGGCCCGATATTGGCAAGCAGATAGTGATGTCTCTTCCACTCACCTTGTTGCACGCGATGGGGCGACAACTTGGTTTGGAGTGTACTAGACCCCGGTGATGATCCCAAAGATGTACGTTACTGATATGTGGACTTATTGAGAAGGAGTTGCATACTCAGCATTTTACTCATTCATTCATTCATTCACTATCCACTCGGGCTAGTAGTGCACAACTAATTATTGTGTACCTTCGCAATGGCCAAGATTTTGGTTAGGATGCGCGACTAACTTGAGATCAGGAGCCTACCACATTGAGCCTTGCTATCCAAATTTAGGTATGGGATTGGTTTTGATAGAAGTCTCTTATGATGGACCCATAGCCTGCGATACTACTACTATTATCTCAACTTCACTGCAACTTGGTCATTTCATTCACACCGCACATTGCTTTACATCTGCGGCATTTAGCATTCATGGATTTACCAGTATGTTTTCGCTTACTCTGATATTGTATAACTTATGGAATTATCAGTATTTCTGCTTACTCTGATATTTAAATGCTTGACACTTATCTTGCGCACACACTTTCACCACCCTCTAAGCTTTCTGTAAGCTTATGCACGATAGATGCATTTAGGTGGCGTTAGGTTGCAGCAGCGTTGAACTTGGAGCGTGCAGCGGACTCCTACAGCTTTGATTTTTGACATATGTATTTCCCTTTCAACATTATACTCAAATGTTTATATTAGTGGATATGTGATGATGATGTTGCCTTTGTGATTCGGGTAAACTTGTGGTTATGCTTCTTATGAGATAAATATACACTGAAAAATATTCCTTGTAGGATCCTAGGATCGAAATTTGACGTATAGGCACTGGGAGCCAAGAATGGGGTACTACAGAGGTTGTCGGCACCAGATTCGGCGATCGGGAAGTTTGTGAGCTTGGTTTCTGAGTTTGGGGTGTGACACCCAGTCCCTACCCCAAATCTCTCATCCTAACCCTTTAATCTTCATCATCCTTCATCAAAGAAGAAGCCAAGGAGCTTAGCATCCCAAGGAACCAAAAAGAAGTGGAATCGATGGGTGTTTGTAGGATTAGATTATGATTTTAATGATGGGCCAAGTGGGGCCTACCGATTGATGGAATGGATCCTATTTTGGACCCAAAGTGTGGCCAATGGTCCACCATGATTCATATGTTTGATCCATGATAGGGCCATTCTCCATGGACCCCACCATGATGTTTATTTGATATCCATCTTGCTAGAGGTCATCTTGACCTTAAGTTTGTGGTGGGGATGGTATCCCCACTTGGTTTCCTTATTTGTGCGCCCACAAGATTTGGGACCCAATATGATGTATGTATTGTATTCTAAGGGAGGGCTCATAGTGGCGGATCCCCTTCTCTCCTCACGCTCCTCTCTCTCTCTCTCTCTCTCTCTCTCTCTCTCCTCTCTCTCTCTCTCTCTCTTTCTGCCCTGTTGATGGCCCACCTTGATGCGAGTATTTAATCCATGCTGTCCAAACCAGTGAACGCCCTTGCTGTCCATCTAGTGGACGCCCTTGCTGTCCACCCAGTGGGGATACCCTTGCTGTCTAGCAAGCCCAAATGAAGGGATAAAACACAAATATTAGCTTGATTCCAAGTTTAGTGGGCTACATGTGTGGACCCCACTTGGACGTATGCATTTTATCCATGGCATCCAGCAACAGGGCCCACTGTGCTGACCAGTGCAGGTCTGCATGATCGGTCAGTCATGCAGGCATGCTTTTCAAGGGAAACACAAATATCAACTTGTTTAGAAGAGGGGTGGCCCACACATGTGGACCCCACCTTGATGTATGTAACGTATCCACACTGTCCAATCTGTGAGGCTATTTCAGACCGTCCATCTGCTGGACAGATCTAGTAGGCAATGAAACGCCTAGAAAATCGGGGTCGAGCATAAACTCAACTCCCGAGTTCCAACGCATCACTTATGCAATATAAAGAATGATGATTGAATGTTGTTTGTATTAGTGCATTAAAGATGAATGGGATTAAGCCAAAACAGCATATCATACTCCAGAGACAGTTAAATTACGCACGCGAAAGACTATGATAGATATATAAAATATATAAACTATTGTAAGTCTCCAGAGTGTGAACATGTTACCAGGTTAAATATATCAATGTATACTCCAAAAATGGACAAAATGAATATATAAGGGTGTTCCAAAAGAGCAAATGAAAGTGTAATGGCATCTAATCAACAACCCTGTAACCCCGTCGATCAGAAGATGGTTTACATAGACTAGCCTGATAACTGTATAAAGGAGAATCCCTCCTCATCAACATGAAATTTCGGCTCCGCTTTGCAAGCATCACCATCATCTAAAACTCAAACAGGGTCTGATTGGTGTGTACAACACCGTCCCGTAACGTGGGAGTGAGTGATCAACTTAGTGGAACAATAAAGCAAAGGTTAACATGTTATCAATTCAATCAAGCAATAATGATAAAGTAGTAAATCACACATCCCTAAGTACACTTGTTAATGCAAGAATGGTATGAATGTATGATGCATGCCCTCGCCTACGTTCCCTCAGTGACTTCATCTCACGTTCGCGCATGAATAACACTGCCTCAGTGCTTGACCTGCTACGCCTGAACGCATGCGTAATGCGGTGCATGCATATGATTACCAAGTTCTTATTAGTCCTTTTCATTCAGCAGGATTGGGAAACTAAGGTACCTCCCTTATATCAATACCTAAACAATGATTCATTCTAGGGTCACCAGTCCTAGTAAATCTCATACGATGTTGCGGTTCTAGGTCGCTGCAAAGGGCTCGTCGCCAAATCAGTGTAGGCCTAGTTTATACTCTTATTGCTACGGAAGGGTCGTCGCCTCCATATAGACTCAGAGTACGCTCGAGGTCACTACAATGGGCACGTCTAGGGCTGTCAGGGCTGTTGCACGGAATCGTTATACCACTCCCCTATCACCCATCATGGCTTCATCACCAAAACATTGTTGGCCGACAACTCAAATACGGTGTCCCATACCACCGTATTCGGCTCACGAGTATGGGTTGCTCATTGGTCACTACGGGGAGGCTCGTCGCCCTAGCGTAGGCCAACAGCTCGACCACGGTGTCCCATACCACCATGTATGGCTCATGAGTCTTAGCGGATCGAGGTACCAAGGTTAATGGGGTTACCACTGGTGAGTTTGGTACCTTAGGTTCGAGCAGTAGCATCCAAACATGGTGAACATATATAGGGCCAATCGAGTTACTTAACGAGCTCGACTAGCACGAGCGCACCCAAAGTTGATCGACATGAAGTGCATAAGCTCTCCGTGTGGCCAAACCACTACCGACAACTTTAATACGACTTGAGTTCGTCAAACACGTCTTACGTGGCGAATGAATCTCAGCCATGACTTCAAGCCTATTGCCGATTGCCTGGACTATATAATAGCCCCAATCACATTCAATTACAACAAAATATCCTAGAAGATGCTAAAGCAGTAATGGATCAAGATTTTAAATCATACAATCAAAGGTCTGATATTGTCCGCTTTAGGGCTGTCAGGGCTGTTGCACAGAATCGTTACACCACTCCCCCATTACCCTTCAGGGCTTTGTTTATTGCATTTATGGAATACAACATAAACATAGATTTATACATATGCATTACATAGATAAACAAACACTATAATATACGATACATGGAGGAAAGCATACACATAGTTAAAGGAGTTGAGAATCACATCTCAACACCCAATTAGAGAAGAATTTATAAGCACTTACTCATACAAACATCTTTTTTTACATACACTTAGTCTGCATATAACATCATACATGATATGTAGTAGCTAGAATACGTATTAGGGCAAGTCCTTTCGTTAAAAGATTGTAGCCTATACAACAATCACATATCCACGACGATTAGTCGTGGCATACACTAATGCATAGTTTATACATTCGTCAAAGGATTGTCGCCTATACAACAATCACATATCTACGATGGGGGAATCGTTACACCACTCCCCCATCACTCTTCACGGCTTTGTTTATTGCATTTATGAAATACAACATAAACATAGATTTATACATATGCATTACATAGATAAACAAACACTATAATATACGGTACATGGAGGAAAGCATACACATAGTTAAAGGAGTTGAGAATCATATCTCAACACCCAATTAGAGAAGAATTTATAAGCACTTACTCATACAAACATTTTTTTTACATATACTTAGTCTGCATATAACATCATACATGATATGTAGTAGTTAAAATACATATTAGGGCAAGTCCTTTCATCAAAGGATTGCCGCCTTTACAGCAATCACATATCCACAACGGTTAGTCATGGCATACACTAATGCATACTTTATACTCAGACATTTTCACAAACACTTAGGCTACAACTTGTACATACACGACATATGTTAATATAACAGGTATTAAGCTAATCTGTTCGCCCAGAAGTTGATACACATGCATCTTATATACCTAGACAGCAATTAATCATGACAAGAACAAATCCGTATTTCATACGTATACGGTATTTTCTACAAATACGAGGAATACAATATATTCAACATAGTTAACGTATATCTGAAAAACGAAACGGACAATACTTTGTACATGTGCAATAGCATCCACGTCAGTAATATATCATTAAATGACATTGAAAGCCTTGAAAACCATAACCTATACGTTTAAAGTCTGCACCGTATGCCGTAGAACCATAACGGATTCGATAAAGACTCTAAGGCTTCGTCAACGATGGTATATCAACCTATAGCATGAGTTAAGTCAGCTATCTCGCCACTTATAACAATTAAAACTCTAAAAAAGATTAGGGTTAGATTTTCTTACCTAAGAACGGGGTCGGTATCGCCGGTAGAGCGATACAGAAGAGCTGATTCAGCCCGTGGAATGATGGGATTGAATCCCAGGGATGAACTCCAACTCTCTCTCTCTCTCTCTCTTTCTCTCTCTTTCCTCTCTTCTCTCTCCTAGGGTTTCCCAAATTCGTATGGGATGATAGAGTGAGGGCTTAAGGCCCTTATATAGGCCTAAAACTGATGCAAATGGCCCCAGGGGCAAAGTATACTTAGGTTATAGCCAAAGTGCGTCTGTTTCAGCTCAACGGAGCACTTCCGGAGCCCCCCTTGAGCTAAAGGTCAGACTTAAGCTCCCTGACCATTGATCAAGGTCAAGCTAAGTTTTCGTTCCAATCGGGTTTCCAGATCGCATGTGGCGGACCGGTTTCAGTTCAACGATCACCGAACCTCGATCATGGCCACAAGTACACTGACTTGTGTATGAAATTTCTCCTGATCCAAGGGTGTATTTGGGTCAGATTCTGATGGTCTAATTGCTTATATTCGGCCCGCAAGTGACAAGTCTCAGATTACTTAAATGAGATGTAATTTCTAAAGAAAACCACATTTTCTCACACTCTTCGCTCCGGGCTCAAACGAATAGCCCCGGGACACTATCTGGAATTGATTTCCAAGATGGTTGTCAAGCCTAGTAAGGTGGTCCTAATTATATAATTTCGTAGCAATCGGACTTTCGATGTACGGTCCAGATCTGATATGGAGTTTCAATGTACTCCCGAGAGTAACTAGGTAATGAGATTGATCCTAAATTTCAGGATAACCTACAGTCGATGATTCTACAAGTTTTGGGTTTTGTAGATCGTATTTAAAGTGATTCAAGTGGATTTCACAGCTAATCTAGTTTAGCACTTAGTTAAACTTGTCTAATTTCTAAAGGATTTGAGGTTTGAGAAGTTCATAAGGGGTTAGGATCAACCCCTTGCCTAAGGACATCTAACTCCAGGTTGGCAAAAATCTGGGGCGTTACAATCTATCCCCCTTAAAAATAATTTCGTCCCCGAAATTGCCTAAGGGCAAGAAGTAAAGATTTTATTATTTCTTTTGCCTAGGTTTTATTGATTTCAAGTTTATATGCAGGGTAGAGCATATATTGTCTATGTTTTTTGGTTCATTTTAGTCTACCCCCCTTAAAAACTTATGTCTTTATCTCATGCTTATACCCTAACGGTTTGCTACAAGTTATTTCTTCATCTATTTGGAGTCTTGACGGTGATTCTCATCTATTTAGAGTAAGATATTTGTTTTCAATAGTATACCAACACGGAGAGACAGTTGTAATGGGCTTGATCTTGATATATCGATCATTTACCTGACTAGGGTAGAAGGCTCATCGTATCCATTCCTAGTCCTGGTAGATCCTGGTTTTCTGCTCGGTCAAAGCAGTGAGTCCATTGGTAGTTGCCCATGATTGAGAATTGGGTTAAGCCGTGAATGCTTCGCAGTTGTATATTCCAGTAACTCTGTAGTCAGATCACTCTAAAAACTTAGGGAATGTTCATCAATGAAAGGTTCAAATTTCCTAGTCATAAGGTTGCCCGTTGGGTCTTTGTTTTGGAGAGTCCTCTTCTTAATTCATGTCCATGGTAGTAGTTAAACTCGTACTCCTTGTTAGGCCCTTTCTGTAAGATGAATTGGTTTAATACTTAAACCCTAATTACTTTCCTTCTAGTAACTTTATTATCGACATTCTAAGAAAGGTTCAAATCCTATTTAGTGACTTATCTTTATGGATAGTCTGGATCAATTCCATTCGATCCTGAGTCAGTGGGCTATCGGCCCACTAAGCTTCCGTTGCGCCCTGACTCGACCGCATTCATAACCTTTTTATCCCCCCTTAAAAACATATTTAAGGCTCAAGAATCCATATCTCACTCCGTACGTTAGAACAACGTGTAATTTAGACCTAGTTGAATACTGTAAGATACTCTATACATTATTAGTGCATAAGGAATTTGGAAAAAATAGGTTAACGGGCAGACTATCTTTCTAAGGCCATATACATAATATGTATGCCCGAATGGTCTGTGATTGAGGACCTAATCCCTAACTCTCTGTTGCCCATTTGAGAAATTTCTTAGGCCCGAGCAAGGTATCCCTATTGGCTATTTGTTCTTAACACTTCTCAAAAGCGAAGTAACAAACTTTTGATTGTAAGTGGTTCGGCTAACACAGAAGGAAAGTTGTGGAGTGGGTCTGAGCCGGATACATAGACCTTTTGCCTAGCTAGGATAGAAAATTGTCATATTAGTTATTAATCCTAGTTGATCCCGACCTTCTGCTTGATCAGAGCATTGAGTTCATTGGTAACTACTAGGATTGAGAATTCAATTCAAACCGCGAATAACTCGCTTATATATAGTTCTCTACTCCGTGTTCCCAATTGTAATAAGCCCTTGAGAAGACAATCCTGGGGGGTGTGTTGTTTTGATCTAACGTTCAATCAGAGGAATATATAACTTTTCTCTGAGCGTGAATAGTTTTTAGATAAGCCTATAAGTGTTAGGGGGATTCAACGAAGGAATGAGATCTCACTCAAACCTAATCAAGTCAACTACTAAATCTATCTTTCAAATATCTTAGCATAATTGTTCTTTTACATTCTTTAATATAACTTAGTCGTAATTTAGGAGTAGTGGTAATCCAAAGTCTATGCTTATACACTAGATGATTTTATACCATTTCTAATACAAGAAATTGTTTATCGCTTTGGGTCAAACGTTGTCTAATTGGAATTGAGTTGCATGAACTTGAATTTAACTACACTCGAGCACTACACACATGCTCATACTAGCTAAGAAGGTCCTAGGGTTCACATTATTAATTTGTTGGATTTCCTATACTGCCAGATTTGTTTGCAAAATCTAGGAGTACCAACTCTAGGTCCAAAACTCTAAGGCCTATTTAGCTAGTGGTCTTAAGTTGTATTAGATGGGATTGCATTGCTAATCTCGCCTCGGGATTTGGAAATGACATGTTTGGAAGGAGGGTGGGATGGGATTAAAATCAATTTCATTGGATTTGGAAAATGAGTCTTGTGTTGGAAAGTGTGAGATGAGATTTGTGGGTTTGGAAAGTTATGAGACACAAAAGTTGGGCTTTGTGTTCATATGAGTGTGAAATGGTGAGGCCAAGAGGAGAAAGAGATGGGTTTAGAGGAGTAATGGTGGAGGGGTGGAAGGAGTTCACAATTGTCAAGTACAACTCCTGTCAAGCATTCTACACATTCGATACCAAAAAAAGCTTCATGCATTTCATTTAACCCAAAATCGTTACAATACATGGGATGTAGCCTTGCATGGACCATGACAGACGATGCATGTGAGCTAATACAACCAAGCTTCAAACACTAAAAACATTCTACTAACTACTACACTACTAGGCCCATCAACCCAAACATAAACATAACTTAAAGCAATAACAAAAACAAGTTGCAAGACAACGCCATGGATGACTAGGCATCCGAGTCTGGCGAAGGAGGAGGGGCGCCCTTATCCTGCAAGCAGCACAGGATAATCTTCAAAGTATGAGTCACCTTCTTGAACTTATGTTTCACAAGGCCCCGAAGATCCATAATATCCTGTCGTAGGATCGCTTGACCTTGTCATAAGGTGGCATGATCCTCCTCAAGTCGAGCTATACGAGCATCCCTAGTAGCCTGATCAGTGTCCTGCTCCGGTGGCGTAGGAGGGGAGCTCTCCTACTCATCCTGGGCCTCATCATCTTCCTCACTCTCTTCTTCTTGTATTTCAGCTTCGCCTTCATCCTCACTTTGTTCATTTTCACTCTCTGTCTCATTTTCACTCTCCTCAAGTCGGGCTTGTTGCTATCGCGGCCCGATTTCCATCTGATTGAGAGTGGTCTCATTGATGAAATGTTGTGGCACTGGAAGTTTTACGCTAAGACTGTAGCCAAACTCGCATGTAATCTTGCATATAAGCCGGCCAAAGGGGAGCAAATCCATCCTTCTATTTGAGTGTGCGGTCAGAACAATCTGTCGCAAAACATACGTGGGCACGCACAACTTCTCTCCCTGCCCCGCCTGGTATAGAAAGTCGATCATCAGGCGCGTGCACTCACTGCGATTGCTCCACCTGGGATAGACGTTGAACGTGAAAATGTGATTGAGTAGACAAAAGTCGTCAGTCATGCTAGTTGCTAGAAGACTGTTATTTGGCTACCACTGAACCAGTCGACCATAAAGAGAATGCGTACGGCGATCCCTTTCTTGTGCATTCTTTAGATTCTTCTCGCTCGCGTGGACTTGACCAAGCGGTATGCCCAGGAGTCGAGCTATCAAGCCAGCGTCGATTGTGGCCTCCCGATCTCTTCTGAAAGGGATCTTGAATTGCAAGGGATATAGCATAGGCTCTCGAATATGGGCATAGAATGTACGGACAGTACCCTCATTCGCGTGATATCTTCCCTCAAACACAGGGCCCCAATTAGTTTCAGTTAGGTGCTCCAATAGCAGATACTCGCCAAAGAGCTGCCCATCCACTTGAGCTTTAAAAAGGACCCTACAGGTCACATATCGTCCATGGGATAACTCTGCCAATAGAGTTCTTGGGAGAGGAGCCTAGGGATCGAGGTCCCGCTTCGTCCGTATCTCGCGCTCAATGCCCGTGCTTGCGGCGGCGCCTCTCGGTCTCCTTGCACGAGTGGGGCGACTAAGCCCGGCTTTATCCACGACACCCTTTCTCTTTCCCATGAGAGAGAGAAAGGTGGAGATTGAGAAAATGGCCATAACAACTTCGAATAGAGCCATGGAAAAGGAAAAAAAAGGGAGAAAAGGGCTGGAGTCTTTAGGTCTCCACGGATTTGAGCCTCCTAGGGGCGTGTTAAGGCTCAAATGGAAGGGAATGAAGAGGGAAAGTGAAGAAAGAGGATGGGTAGTGGGTGTACACGAGTTTGAGCCTCAAATAGAGGATTTAAGAGCTCAAATTGGAGAGAAGGGAGAGGTAGGCAGCAATGGAGATGGGTATACAATAGCGTGGTGGAGAGGGTGAACGACAATGGAAAAGAAGGAGGTTGGAGGGGCAATTTTGTGCAAAATCAGAAGTTTGGGAGAGAAAGGAAAGCTTGGGAGGGTGATTTATGAAGGGACGAAGGGTTTGGAAGGGTTCTAACCGAAACCCCGTGGACAGGTGGGCCATACAACACCCCATAATCATCGGCCCGCGTCGGCCCGCCCGACCTAGCCCTCTAGTCGACGAGGCCTCGCCGACCTCTGGAGGTTCTGGCGAGGTCCTCCCCTCCCCCTTGGTCCAAAAATGTGTGGGGCCCACCTTGGGTCCCATCGAATTGCTCGTTTTGGTCCCTCAACTCTGATTCGAGTCGTTTCGGGGTCTTTCGGGTAGTTTCTGATGTATACTCTCGTTTACCGACTGTTAACGGCTGGGATGGGGTAATTTGTGGTCTAGACCCGTCGTTTGACGGTCTAGGAGTGATCCGGGGTCGCCTCATGTGATCACAGAGATGTATGGACTCGATCTCGGCAATCGTTTTCCGTGAACTTTGCCAATTGGCGAAACCGGGACACCTAGGACTGTTTCTACATTTCTTCGCATATACCTAAGTTGAATTTGCGTCAGCGTACGTTGTGTGACCATAACCCAGGTCCAGTTTAATCCAAATCATGCCCTGATACCATCTTGTAACGTCCTGAAAATCGAGGGTCGAGCATAAACTCAACTCCCGAGTTCCAACACATCACTTATGCAACATAAAGAATGATGATTGAATGTTGTTCGTATTAGTGCATTAAAGATGAATGGGATTAAGCCAAAATAACATATCATACTCCAGAGACAATTAAATTACGCAAGCGGAAGACTGTGATAGGTATATAAAATATATAAACTATTGTAAGTCTCCAGAGTGTGAACATGTTACCAGGTTAAATATATCAATCTATACTCCAAAAATGGACAAAATGAATATATAAGGGTGTTCCAAAAGAGCAAACGAAAGTGTAATGGCATCTAATCAACAATCCTGTAACCCCGTCGATCAGAAGATGGTCTACATAGACCCGCCTGATAGCTGTATAAAGGAGAATCCCTCCTCATCAACATGAAAGTCCGGCTCCTCTTCGCAAGCATCGTCATCATCTGAAACTCAAACAGGGTCTGGTTGGTGTGTACAACACTGTCCCGTAACGTGTGAGTGAATGACAACTCAATAGAACAATAAAGCAGAGGTTAACATGTTATCAATTCAATCAAGTAATAATGATAAAGCAGTAAATCACACATCCTAAAGTACTCTTATTAATGCAAGAATGGTATAAATGTACGATGCATGCCCTCGCCTACGCTCCCTCAGTGACTTCATCTCACGTTCGCGCGTAAACAACACTGCCTCAGTGCTTGACCTGCTACGCCTAAACGCACGCGTAATGCAGTGCATGCATATGATTACCAAGTTCTTATTAGTCCTTTTCATTCAGCAGGATTGGGAAACTAAGGTACCTCCCTTATATCAATACCCAAACAATGATCCATTCTAGGGTCGTTACTCCTAGTAAATCTCATATGATGTTGCGGTTTTAGGTCGCTGCAAAGGGCTCATCGCCAAATCAGTGTAGGCCTAGTTTATACTCTTATTGCTATGGAAGGGTCGTCGCCTCCACGTAGACTCAGAGAACACTCGAGGTCACTACAAAGGGCACGTATAGGGCTGCTATGGCTGTTGCATAGAATCATTACACCACTCCCCCATCACCCATCACGGCTTCGTCACCAAAACATTGTAGGCCGACAGCTCAAAAACAGTGTCCCATACCACCGTATTTGGCTCACGAGTCTGGGTTGCTCATTGGTCACTACGGGGAGGCTTGTCGCCCCAGCGTAGGCAGACAGCTCGACCACGGTGTCCCATACCACCATGTCCGGCTCATGAGTCTTAGCGGATTGAGGTACCAAGGTTAACAGGGTTACCACTGGTGAGTTTGGTACCTTTGGTTCAAGCAGTAGCGTCCAAACATGGTGAACATATATAGGGCCAATCGGGTTACTTGACGAGCTCGACTAGCACGAGCGCACCCAAAGTTGATCGACATGAAGTGCATAAGCTCTCCGTGTGGCCTAACCACTACCGACAACTTTAATTAGACACGGGTTCATCAAACACGTCCTACGTGGCGAATGAATCTCAGCCACGACTTCATGCCTGTTACCGATTGCTTGGACTATACAATAGCCCCAATCACATTCAATTACAACAAAATATCCTAGAAGATAGCTAAAGCAGTAATGGATCATAATTTCTAATATACAATCAAAGGTCTGATATTGTCCGCTTTAGGGCTGTCAGGGCTGTTGCACGGAATCGTTACACCACTCCCCCAT
Source organism: Magnolia officinalis (assembly GCA_021015155.1). NCBI lineage: Eukaryota > Viridiplantae > Streptophyta > Magnoliopsida > Magnoliales > Magnoliaceae > Magnolia > Magnolia officinalis. The sequence continues at coordinate 40,983,434 of JAJHSJ010000002.1, read as the reverse complement.
CACCCTTCATGGCTTTGTTTATTGCATTTATGGAATATAACATAAACATAGATTTATACATATGCATTACATAGATAAACAAACACTATAATATACGGTACACGGAGGAAAACATACACATAGTTAAAGGAGTTGAGAATCATATCTTAACACCCAATTAGAGAAGAAATTATAAGCACTTACTCATACAGACATTTTTTTTTACATACACTTAGTCTGCACATAACATCATACATGGTATGTAGTAGTTAGAATACGTATTAGGGCAAGTCCTTTCGTCAAGGGATTTCCGCCTATACAACAATCCATATCCACGATAGTTAGTCGTGGCATATACTAATGCATAGTTTATACTCAGACATTTTCACAAACACTTAGGCTACAACTTGTACATACACGATGTATGTTAATATAATAGGCATTAAGCTAATCCGTTCACCCAGAAGTTGATACACATGCATTTAGAATACCTAGACAACAATTAATCATGGCAAGCAAAAATCTATATTTCATACATATACGCTATTTTCTACAAATACGAGGAATACAGTATATTCAACATTGTTAACGTATATCTGAAAAATGAAACGGACAACACTTTGTACATGTGCAATAGCATCCACGTCAGTAATATATCATTAACTGACATTGAAAGCCTTGAAAATCATAACCTATACGTTTAAAGTCCGCACCTTATGCTGTATAACCATAACAGATTCGATAAAGACTCTAAGGCTTCGTCAACGATGGTATATCAACTTATAGCATGAGTTAAGTCAGCTATCTCGCCACTTATAACAATTGAAACCCTAGAACAGATTAGGGTTAGGTTTTCTTACCTAAGAACGGGGTCGGTATCGCTGGTAGAACGGTACGAAAGAGTGGATTCAGCCCACGGAATGATGGGATTGAATCCTAGGGATGAAGTCCAACTCTCTCTCTCTTTCTCTCTCTTTACTCTCTTCTCTCTCATAGGGTTTCCCAAATTCGTATGGGATGAGAGGGTGAGGGCTTAAGGCCCTTATATAGGCCTAAAACTGATGCAAATGGCCCTAGGGTCAAGGTATACTTAGGTTATAGCCAAAGTGCGTCTGTTTCAGCTCAACGGAGAACTTTCGGAGCCCCCCTTGAGCTAAAGGTCGGACTTAAGCTCCCAGACCATGGATCTAGGTCAAGTTAAGTTTTCGTTCCAATCAGGTTTCCAGATCGCATGTGGCAGACCAGTTTCAGTTCAACGGTCACCGAAACTCGATCAGGGCCACAATTACACTAACCTATGTATGAAATTTCTCCTGATCCGAGGGTGTATTTGGGTCAGTTCTGATGGTCTGATTACTTATATTCGGCCCGCAGGTGACAAGTCTCAGATTACTGAAATAAGATGTAATTTCTAAAGAAAGCCACATTTTCTCACACCCTTCGCTCCGAGCTCAAATGAATAGCCCTGGGACACTATCTGGAGTTGATTTCCGAGATGGTTGTCAAGCCCAGCAAGGTGGTCCTAATTATATAATTTCGTAGCAAACAGACTTTCGATGTGTAGTCCAAATCCGATACGGAGTGTCAATGTACTCCCGAGAGTAACTGGGTAACGAGATTGATCCTAGATTTCAGGGTAACCTAGCGTCGATGATTCTACAAGTTTTGGGTCTTGCAGATCATATTTAAAGTGATTCAAGCGGATTTCACAGCTAATCTAGTTTAGCACTTAGTTAAACTTGTCTAATTTCTAAAGGATTTGAGGTTTGAGAAGTTCATAAGGGGTTAGGATCGACCCCTTGCCTAAGGACATCTAACTCCAGGTTGGTAAAAATTTGGGGCGTTACAGACAATCAGGCCCACTATGATGTACATATAAACCTGTCGAGCTCATCTAGTTTAGAGGGAGGTATGGGGTCGACCCACCTCCTAGGTGACCCACACTCAAGTGGGATCCACCACATATGTGTGTTTATCCAGGGCATCCATCTGTTAGACACCTAAACAGGGCCAGCAGCCCAATAGGATTGGCTGTTCAGCAGGATGGTTGGGCCTGCCATGGTGTTTGTGTTATAACCATGCTAGTCATCCACAGGAGGGGCCCACCTTCTATGATTATTCCATTCAGGTCGTCCATGAGCCTGACCGCCCAGTAGGGCCAGTATGCACAGCTGGGCTGACCGTCCAGGTGTGGCCCACCTACCGCATGTGTTTTACCTCCACATTGTTCATCCGGTGGGGCCCATTGATGATGTACGAGGCCCACCGTACCTATAAATTTTATCCAGACCATCCATCCAATTTTCCATATCATTTTAGGTCATAGGCCAGGAAATTAGTCAGATCCAAAGCTCAACTGATCCATCATTGAAACCCTCTTAGGGCCACTGTGATGTTGTGAGAAGCCTAACTAGGGACTATGAGGGCCACAGCTGTAGTAGATCCAAATCTCAGGTGGATGCCCACTAGGATGTGTGTTGGGCTGGGACGCCCCACCATGGGGCTGCCTAATGAGGCCCACCTCGTTGTATGTGCTATATACATGTTATCCATCTGTTTTCTAGGTTGTAGGCTGCCCTGTGAGGCCCACTTTGATTTATGTGTTATATGTACATTGTCCATCCATTTTCTATACCGTGGGCCACCCTACGAGGCCCACCATGATGTGTGTGGTGTGTACACGCTGTCCTCCCATTTTTCTAGTCATTACAAGAACGTGGGCCCCATTAAGAAGTAGGCCCAATCCCAAGTGGACCACCTTATGGATAGTGGTGGTTGAGTGCCCATCGTGGGCTGCCTTGTAAGGACACCTCGATGTATGTGTTATACACGTTGTCCATCCACCTTTACAGTTATTGTAGGCCTAAGGGCCCCATTGGGAGTCAGATCCAAATCCCAAGTAGACCGCACGATAGAAATAATGGTGAGGAACAATGGTGGTTAAATGCCCACCATTGAAAACCATCCTAGGGCTCACCATGAAGTCCATTCCCCATCCTTTCTTCTTTCACCCAACCTGGAATTGGGTCTCACATGTGTGGTAGGGGATAGACCTCATGTGAGACCCGTATCCTAGCTCGTACCGTTTCGTAGGCTTCCGCGATCCTCCCGGTCGAATTCCGGCGACCTGCGATCTGTTATCGATGTTTGCGCACAATCCTAAGTTGTGTCCCGTATATTAGAGATGACTCGATTCAAAACTTGTACCCTTGCGACCGCGCCGTCGATGCGGTTCCGACGTCGTATCTCGCGCGCCGAGGCGATACCCGAGCCATGAGATGTGGGCCCGCATTCAGTTCGAGGAAAAATGTTGCGCTTTGTAAAACCCTAGAGAACATGTCAAATCATTCAATCAATCACATCAATCAAGTACACTTCAAAGGTTAAGTACATATCCCATCACTCCCTTACCAAAGCAACCCCAAAGTCAAAGCAACCCATCCCTTACATGTCAAAGTACACATCAGCCATCACTCCATCACCCATCCCTCTCATTCCTTACAACCTCTCTCTCTTTTATTTCTCTCTCATTCCTCCTAAGCAATCGTCCATAGCTCCATGAGAGGAGAAAAGCTTTGTGTGGCCCACTCCCTACCACCCAATCCCACCCTCTAAAATTAATCTTAACCGTTTAATCTTGTTTCCTTGGAGCTCTAGAACCCATTGATGGAAGAAGGAAGAAAAGATCTTGAGGTGGGTGTTTTTTTTTGTTTTGATTTTTGTGATTTTGATGTGATAGGGCACACTTGTGGTGGGGACCCATCTTGATGTATACATTGTATCAAAGAGGGGCCCATAGTGGCAGGGTCCCTCCCATCTCCATCGTTTTCTCTCTCTCTCTCTCCCTCTTCTTCTTTTGATGGCCCACCTTGCATGTATGTATTATGTATCTCCACCATCCATCTTGCTCCCTAGCCCAATGAACAGATTCAAATCTCAGGTGGAGTGTATAGTCCACCACGTGGGACCACCTGATGTTTGTGTTGTATCCACCATCCACACATGTGGACCCACTAGATGATGTGTTTGAAAATAGCGGTGAAGACCGCTTGAGTTGAAGTTGGAATATGTCAATATGTCCTAGAGGGGGGTGAATAGGACATTTTAAAGATTTACGAGTTATTAAAAATCCTATCACTCTAATCCTAACAAGTATGCAATTTTCAAGATTACTTAAATGTAACTCAACTGGCTTCCAAGCCTAGTAGAGGATCCAATCACAGAACTATTCAAATAATAAGCATGAAGCAGTTATAGTCTATGATAGATGTGACTGTGTGTGAGGTGTGAGCAGATATGAATTCAGTAAACATAATCACACAAATGATCAAGCATAAGAATCAATCACAGACACAGTCATTTTAATAGTGGTTCGACTACTTGTCTACTCCACTGCCAGCTACCGCACTCAACTCTTGAGTGTACCGGATTTCACTAAGGAGGTTCCCCAGGGTTCACATCAAACCTAAGGTTTTAAATCAGGTTCACCTTCAACCTTTACATGGAGGTTTCTACTCGGTTCACCTCTAACCCTGGAGTTTTACTGGTTCACTCCTAACTAGATGTTTATGCTCTCCATAGAGCAAGGGTCCACACAATGCACCCGGGAGTTTTACTGGTTCACTCCTAACCAGATGGTTATGCTCTCCACAGAGCAAGGGTCCACACAACGCACTCACCATGTACACTCCCGCCGAAGGCCTCCTTGAGCACTTCAAAGGGTGAGAACCACTTAAGACCCAATCATAAAAAGGAATGATCACAAGTGTCCTCTGGACTCTAGATACTTACAGATAAGTTGATGAGTCCCTTTAAGCACAACGCCGAAGATCTCCTCCTCCTTGTTGATGAAGAGTTTTCTGCTCCCTTGATCCGCAATACAAAAGATATACCAAGACTAGGCTTAGGGTTGGGTTAAGGTAAAGATGGAATCCTACTCTCAAAATATTTTCCTATCAGGAATGTAGAGCGATTCCAATCTTATGCGTTCAAGGCATCCCAGCATAATGATTTGCCATTAAGGTAGTAGCTGGAGGATCTTTGAATGCGGAAGTTCATTCCCCAAGCCACTCTATTGAATATCAATGATGAGGGTGGATTGGAGGATGAACTTCCTTGAGTGAAAGGGCTTTAGATATAGGATATAAGTTGAAACACTCAAAAGCTCTCTCCTTTTTCTCTCACAGCAACAAAAGAGAAGTCCTCTATTTATAAGCAAAAAGTTCCAACGGATATAAAACGGTCACATTTATGACAGAGTTCCATCATCAAGTAGGTTCGATATCATCGAGCGTATACTCTCGATAACATCGATGGTCTGCTCGATGACTCGGACTCAATGTCATACGCTTTTGGAACTTCTTGCCAATTGGTCGATGAATCGAAGCTATTGTCGATGTCATCGAATTTCGAACTCCGATTCCATCCATGACAAGATCGATTAATCGACACTTGAAAAATGAGAGAGACTTGACTTTGAGATATTTCAGGTTTTCATGAAGGATTGGGGGAACCGTCGAGATCATCGGAATTTGAATGTCGATGATATCAAGATCAGAGTAGATGCATTGATAAATCCAACGGATTTGTCTTTAAGCTTGCTGGACGATCTGTGTCCTTGTTCGATGCAATTGACCTGGTGCCGATATCATCGATATTTGGATATCGATTCTATCGAAGGGCCCCCGATCATAGTTAAAAACCGCCTGAAATATCTGTTGTAAGAAATGCGCGCCCACTATCGATGTCATCGATGGGCCTCCGATCTTATCGATATTTGAATTCAGATTATATCGGACGATCGTCGATATATCGAAGGATTTTAAGATTTTGTCACGCCCCAAACTCGGAAACCGGGCTCACAAAATTCCTGATTGTCGAATCCGGCACCGACAGCCTTCGTAAAACCCTATTCTCAGCTCCTAGCACCCATACTCCAGGTTCCGATCCTGGGATGCTACAAGGAGGATTTTCAACATCAGTTTAATTTGTAATAAGCATAACTAAAGGCATAACCCACAAACAACAACAAAAAACTCCATCACATTTCCACTATGATAAAACACTTTACAAGTACAATGAGCATAAAGGGAAATACAATTAAATTGACAAAAAGCTTTAAAATGATCTGCTCTGCACTCCTGCCTCAGCGCTGCTGCGTCCCAACGTCACCTGCACGCAACGGTCGTGCATAAACTTATAGAAAGCTTAGAGGGTGGTGAAAGTGTGTGCGCAAGGTAGTAATGCAGTATGCAGTATCAGAGTAATGCGGAACATGCTGGTGAATCCATGCATACTACTAGCCGTACCAAGGCTATGCGATGCAAGGCATGAATGATATCAGCCATACCAAGGCCATGTGATGCAAAATGCAACTCAAGCATACAAATCCTCATCTAAGTCCACATAACAATATGACTCAAATCTGGAATATCATCAGGGTCCAGTACACTCTAAACCAGATTGCCTCCCCATCGTGCGCAATAAGGTAAGTGGAAGAGACCTCACTACCCGCCTGCCAATATCGGGCTCGGCTCGTCGATTGCGGACCCATTCCTTGAGCTGGTCAGACTCAGCCTAGCTTTGCCCCCTCCTCTCGGGCGGGTAAGGCCACACCCCCTTCCAACTGGCCATGACACAGTGGAAAGCGTAGCCGTCTGGTAATCGGTAATCAACACTCCTGTACCCACTCGGTCTAGACGTTGGAGCAACCTCTTGGTACCATCAGGGTTGAATGACTTTCACCCAGGGATATTTATAACACCCCATGTAGAACAAGATTTTCAGTATCCAATCCTGCCAACCACGATACACCTATGGAGGCTACAACCCTGATGTCGCTAGGGCGTATGGTAACCATGTCACATAATGCGAAATGCATGAATCACACTATCCAGTCATGCAGCAATCATGCGCGTCTCGTGCGCTCATGTGAGGCAACACCGCCTAACCAGGAGCCCCTAAACGATTTGCCCGAAGGCATATGTTATGATCAGTCACCTCTCATATTAAGCATACATATGATGCGTATGATCATGAGTCATGGAACTATACTAAACATGTTATAAAGCAGTGAACTGTCCTTACAACGCAGATGGTACTAGACATAGACGGCCTACACACAACCAATACGGACCTATCAATGGCCCTAGGGAGAGTCATAATGCGAACATTTAACCAACATTAAACTTGCAATGTAGACGTCAAACCAACATTGCTCCCAAGGCATGGCCCGCCTAATATCAACACACATGCCATGGGGAAGTCACACATTGCAATGGACCCTAAGGACACCCCATTGGGCCTCAACACATGGGCCTTGGATACATTAAATGGGCCGCATCATTAAATGGGCCGCATCATATGGGCCTTATATAATCAAGTGAGCCACATCAATGGGCCTTATGTACCTCGCAATGGGTCATAACCCCTGGGCCTTATATATCAAGGTGGGCCTCAACCACGGGCCACAAATACAATGAATGAGCCTCATAACCTGGGCCTTAAGTACGTCAGGTGGGCCTCAATGGTTAGACCCTAACTACATCAAGATGGGCCTAATCATATGGGCCTTATACATATCAAGGCGGGGTCCACTTGATCTATAAATCTATCTTATTTTTAGTCTCAAGCCGTTAAGATGAACTCGCCAAGTGGTTGGACAGATCGGCGATAACACATGCCTCATGGTGGGGGTCCACATGAGGGCCCATTATACATAATATATATTATCTATATAAGTATATATAATATAAACAATTATTATTATATGTATATATATATATATATATATATATATATATATATATATATATATATATATATATATATATGTATATACACACACACACACATGCACAGACCCACACACGCACACGCACGCACACGTACACACACATGCACTCACACACGCACACTCACGCACACGTACACACAAATGCACTCACACAGACACCCCACCGTCCCCTGAACGGTGGGAATAAAACACTTAAATCATGTGGGTCCCACGTGGGGCCCACCATAATGTTTACTTCCCATCCAACCCTTTCATAAGGTCACGAAGACCTAAATGAGGTGTAAAAACAAATTTCAGCTTGATCCGAAACTTCTATGGCCCCAAAAAGAGTTTCAATGGTAGGCCTTTAATCAACACTGTTTTCTATGATGTGGGCCGCCTGAGTGGTGGATCGGCCTGATATTTGGAGGGGGCCCACATCAGGGTGGGGCCCACCTCATGGATGGTTTGGATGGAAAATATACATCGTGGTGGGGCCCATGGCTAGAGCCGTGGGTGGCTGCCAGACTGCCCGCCCGGTAGCGCCTGCTGCCTTCAGACAGCAGCAGCACTACTGCGGTTGCTTGTTTGTTTTTTTTTTAAATGAAGGGAGAGAGAGTTGTAAAGGGAGAGAGAGATAGTGATGGGTGATGGAGTGATAGATGTGGTGGTGATGGATGTGTAAGACACTTTTTGACTTTGTTGGCCATTTGTGTAAGAAAGGCATGGCTTGAGTAAGAACTTTTTGACTTTAAGGTTTGCTTGGGAAAGGGTGAAAAGTTGATGTGTACTTGACCTGTACTTGACATGTTGAGATTGATGGATTGATGGATTGATGTGACAACTCATAGAGATTCTCTTGGGTTTCGCATGCGCGGCGTTTTCCTCGCACCGAACGCTGGCCCACATCTTCTGGCCAGAGTATCGCCTCGAAGCACGAGTCGCGGCATCGGAACCATGGAGACGGCGCGGTCGCAATGGTACAAGTCTTGGGTTGAGTCGAATCAGATTAACGACGTGTGAATCAAGGTCGCGCGCAATGTCGGTTAAGGGTCGAAGGTTGTCGAAATTCGACCGGAAAGACCGCAGGAACCTACCGAACTGTACGGTCTAGGATACGGGTCTTATAGATTTTCATTAAAAAATAGGAACGCTGAAAATCTGTCTGTCGATCATATCGAGCCACTCTCGATGGACTCGCGATTTGAATATCCATAGATGTATCGATATATCGATAATTCGTCCAGATATGTTATGAAGTTGCTGGACATATTTAGTGCTTTTATCGATGATATCAATATGTGTATCGATACATCGATAAATCCGTCCAGATGAATATTTAGTTGCTGGACACTTTTGGTCCTCTTATCGATCATATCGTTAAGGTATCGAGGACATCGACAGAGCAAGTCGATCATATCGAGGGTGCATCGATAAAATCGACAAGGTGAGAAAAACTTACAAATTTTCCTATTTGCAAAAAGTTTTCTCACCCTAAAAACCCTAAGATGTCTATCTCGTTTTAAGGGTTTTAATCACTTGGTGTTTTGGGACATGGGATGTGAGGCTATGATTTACCGATGGCGAGCTTCCACACATCCAGTTGAGGCAGACGCTTGAATTGTTCTTCCATTGAGCTCTGTAGACGGTCTGACTCACCATTCATGTAACTTGTTCATGTAACTTGACAAATCAGGGCACTAACAGGTGCACTTTCAATCTACCCATTTGCCAATTGCGTGACAAAATACCCAAAACACCCTAAGATACTTCTGGATAAACACACCCTAAATTGTGTGTACATGTTTTTACACAATTTTACAATTTTTTCTACCACATGTACACAACCAGTAGTATCTGCTCCCCCGTACATCAAAACTCCCCCTTTCTTGGTGCAGCTGCTCCCCCTAACACCTGCAACAATATTAGATATACAATTTTTCACTCGAGGTGTTTTGAATTGTTCTCCCCCTTTTTGTCAGTCATTGGCAAAGGTATAACAAGTGATATTAACTGAAGCTTGAAATATAGGAGAGACCCAATCAGGTAGAAGCAGAACATTGATGTATAAAAGTTAACTCAATTCAATCTAACATCAATTTCAGAATTCATGAATGCATATTAGATAAGATATAGCAGTTGTAGGGCAGTGAAAAATATTCATGTAAGGGCATCACATGCATTCCAGAACTTTGATAAACCAGGGGAACTTAAGACAAATATGGCAAAAAATTGAGCATTCTAATCAACCATAGAAGAATCAAAACTACCCCAGACAGCAGTAAATCCCAAGTACAAAAAGAACTGTTCAGTCCATCCCAAAAAAAATATATACTGCTCCACACAGCAGTAAAAAAAAAATGTCAAGCCCACATATGGGCACCCAACAACATCCATCAACATTAGCCCAGCTTTGGGCATATACAACTAAAAAAAAGTGGACATCCAGAAAGCTGTCGTGCACACCAATGATAGCGAAGAACATCCAAAAATATACTGATGTTCAAACGCGAGATAAGAGTAAGGTGTGTATGATAGCATGTATGAATCGACCTTACGGAGCAGAATGAGATGGCATCGTGTCGTCTTGTCGGCACGTCATCAGATCCACCAGCTATTACACTGACTGCTGAACTTTGTGGATGACTCACTCCAAGACAGTCAGCTGCTCCCGTACAAAATGAATATCTCTTTGGATTGCCCCGATTCTGTCCAGTTTGAACCTTTTGCCATGCCCGGTAGATGATATGGATGAAGCTGGGTCAGGTCTAGGAGGTGCATCTTCACCCATTGCAGCTCCTTCCATGGGATCACCACCTTCTCCTTCAACTTCTTCTGCCTGAATTTCTTCCTCCGGGTTCTCCTTGTATTCGTGAAACTCCAAATCCATTCTCCGGATATTTCTTTTATTGAAAACTTGGAGCGGGAATATCGGATCAGTAGTCGATGGGAACCTGATTTGGTTGCAAATCATGTTGATAATCCAAGGGTACGGCAGATGAAGGTCCCTAGATGTGTGTATGGCATTTACCAACTGAGAAAAAATTATAGATGGCATGCAGATCTTTGACCCTTTGGCAACAGAGTACACGATCATGGTCATGAGGCCAGTGAGATCGGACCTATTGGTACTTCTGGGATAGATGTTGGTAGCGAAGATACCATGCAAGATTCAAAATCTGGGTTCCATATATCTGGCTTTTAATGCATTCCCTTGATGCCAGGGGATGTCCCTACCATTGCACAGATACTTAGTAACCCTGGATCGAATGTCCATGTCATTAAGATTCATCTCTGGGATACCTTCTAGGACCATGTTGAGTCCGATAGTTTCCGCTATTGTAGCCGGTGTGATAAATGCATCATAACCACCTAAAGATACCATGAACGAATGAGGGTCAGCCACTGGTGAATGACACACAGCAAGGAAGTTGCGTGTTCTCTCAAGTTGGCATGGCCCACCAAAGTTCAGAACAGACAGCCAATCTATTGCGGCAAACAGGGGTTCTAATTTGTATGGTTTGAGGCATTCCCTGTTAAACCCTTCTTTCTTGAATAAGCTTCCTGTCCGTGTATTTGGGTGGTCGAGAACTCGCTCCAGTTGAGGAGGTGGTGACGACGATTCAGTTTGAGACCCACTTCGCGAAGTCTATGATCTTTGTCGAGTGGGGATCCCACTTTTCAGGGCCCTCGCTCTTTCTCTAGATGCGAGGACTTTTTGTCGGGTAGCTCTTGAAGACTCCCCCTGACCGGATACAACCCCTTTGTCATTTCCCATATGTTAGATAGAAAGTTGAGCAATTTGGGAAAGATGACAAAAAAAAATGACAAAAACAGCAAATACCCAAAAGAGAAAGGCCTCTTGACGTGTTAGAAGGGTATTACCAGGTTTGTAGAATGATTTGAGTAATCTGACGTGGCTTCAACTGATTTGGTCGAGAGAATTGAGCAGAGAAAGTGACAGTGAAACCCTTGAGAAAATAACCCCTTTTTCGTTTCGCTGGCTTCTTATCGGGCGCCATCTGTCGATATGATCGACCATTGTTTCGATGATATTGAGAAGTTACTTATCGATTCCATCAAGTCTGTCTCCGATATCATTCTTGGCCATCCGACTGTTCATATCCTAAAGAGGTGTCGATAATATCGATCTTCTATCGATGAATCGAGAATGTCATATCGATAGTCATATCGAAGATGAGAATTTTCAGTTTTCTGCATTCAGACAGATCTTCAAATATACTATTCATATTTCTATCAATAGTATTCTCAACAAAAATTATGTACACACACTGTACACAGCAAAAAAAAAAAAAAAAACATTTCCTCATTTTAGCACAGGTTCAGATTCCAATGTATGATCTGAACTAATTCTTTCTTACCCATTTCATTTTGTTAATCGCTTTGGGTGGTGATGCAAGGGCATTGCTTCTATCCATATCCTTAAGAGGACTCTTGAAGTTTTGTATTTCTCTGCTTGACAATTTGTTCTGACCAGAGTTAGGTTGAGTCCTCCTAGGAGTTGTGCATTTAAAATTATAATGACCTAAATCACTACACAAATAACATGCTGGAGTTGTTCTGGTTTTGATTCCAGAAGCAGCAGATTTTTCAGATCTAGGTGCTGCATTTCCAGCCTTTGGCTTAAATTTTTTATATCCTAGGCCGCTTTTATCTTTTCCGGGTCTTCCCATACCTAAAAGTTTTTCTAACTTCTCACCACTCTAGGAAAACATATAGTTTTGCTTGCCAGTTTTTCTGGACTCTTCTAGATTAAACAGGAGTGTGTGATTTTCATTTTGAAGGAGCATATTCTTGTCTTTTAATTGCTCAACCTGTTTGCTTAGTTTTTCAGTCTCAGATTTAAGGAAGGTGTTAATTCTCTCAAGTCTATCATTATCTGAGTGATGTTGCTGTAAATCATTGATCAGATGTGTATTGATTTCTACAATTTTGTCCAAATCTGTTTGCAGTAATTGGTTTTTATTCTCAGATATTCCCAGTCTTTTAGCCACTTTAATGCTATGGATATAAAGTTGATTGTAAGCATCTTGCAGTTTATCCTCTTCGATTTCTTCTTCTTCTTTTTCTTCAGTTTCCTCATTGTCAGATGAAAATGATTCAGTGGCTAGCTATTCCTTCTCATTCTCAGATTCAGTGGGGATGACTAAAATAATGGAGACCATGAGTATTTTCAATGATTTCTGATCTCCGTCACTTTCTGAGTCACTAGATTTTGAATTTGACTCCTCAGTATCATCCAACGTGACGGCCATAGCCTTGCCCTTGGTTTTTCTGTTTGGACATTCGGTAAACAGGTGTCCATACTCATGACAGGCGTAGCATTGAGGTTCTTTGGTTCTTTTACCAAATTTGCCTGCAAAAGGTTTATAGTTCACCTTTCTTCCTCTAGAAGGACGGTCGCGGTTCTTCTAAAATAATCTTCTGAATCTTTGTGCCAGTAAAGCCACTTCTTCATCTTCATCTTCCTTTTCACTCCTACTGTCCTCATGTATTGTTTTCTTTGAAGTTTTCAAGACAGTTGTTTTGGATTTAAGGGTTTGAGTGAAGTGTAGTTCAAAAGTTTATAGGGAACCTACCAGTTCTTCTACCTTCATTTCGTCTATGTTCCTACACTCCTCAATTGTTGTAACCTTGGGATTAAACCGTTTCGGTACGGATCTTAGAATTTTCCTACAAATTTTTGGTACTAGAACTTTCTCTCCCAATCCACTCATGGAGTTTCAAATTATATTTAGCTTTGTGAAAAACTCCATAAATGTCTCATGCTCTTCCATTCTGAGACATTCGAACTGTGAAGTAAGGAGTTGAAGTTTAGATCGCTTCACAGTGCTTGTGCCTTCATTGGTTGTTTCCAATAAATCTCATGCTTCTTTTGATGTCCCACACATACTGATTTGACTGAAAATATCCTGGGACACAACACAGTAGATGGTGTTCATAACTTTAGCTTTAGAAGTCTATTTATCTTTATCAAAGCCGTCCACATCTCTTTGGATTTGGGTTTTGTGATAGTTGTGCGACTATCTAGTACAACTTGATAAATTGGTGGCACATATCCATTTTCAACTATTTCCCAAACGTCATGATCCAAAGATCTCAGAAAGTAGTGTATCCTAGCCTTCCAATATGCATAATTTGAGCCGTTAAATACTGGAGGTCTAGTGACTGATGAGCCCTCTCCTTTGGCCAATTCCCAACTTCAGTCAAGATCACTCTCTAAGCGGTGAAGCCCTTAAAGAGAGACCTGCTCTGATACCAATCGAAAATAGCGATGAAGACCACTTGAGTTGAAGTTGGAATATGTCAATATGTCCTAGAGGGGGGTGAATAGGACTTTTTAAAGATTTACGAGTTATTAAAAATCCTATCACTTTAATCCTAACAAGTATGCAATTTTTAGGATTACTCAAATGTAACTCAACTGGCTTCCAAGCCTAGTAGAGGATCCAATTATAGAACTATTCAAATAATAAGCATGAAGAGTTATGGTCTATGATGGATGTGATTGTGTGTGAAGTGTGAGCAGATATGAATTCAGTTAACATAATCACACAAATGATCAAGCATAAGAATCAATCACAGACACAGTCATTTTTATAGTGGTTCGACTACTTGTCTACTCCACTCCCGACTGCCGCACTCAACCCTTGAGTGTATCGGATTTCACTAAGGAGGTTTCCCAGGGTTCACTTCAAACCTAAGGTTTTAAATCAGGTTCACCTTCAACCTTTACACGGAGGTTTTTACTCGGTTCACCTCTAACCCTGGAGTTTTACTGGTTCACTCTTAACCAAATGTTTATGCTCTCCATAGAGCAAGGGTCCACACAATGCACCCGGGAGTTTTACTGGTTCACTATTAACTAGATGTTTATGCTCTCCACAGAGCAAGGGTCCACACAACGCACCCACCACATACACTCCTGTCGAAGGCCTCCTTGAGGACTTCAAAGGGTGAGAACACTTAAGACCCAATCCTAAAAGGGAATGATCACAAGTGTCCTCTGGACTCTATATACTTACTGATAAGTTGATGAGTCCCTTTAAGCACAACGCTGAAGATCTCCTACTCATTGTTAACGAAGAGTCTTTTACTCCCTCGATTCGCAACACAAAAGATATACCAAGACTAGGCTTAGGGTTGGGTCAAGGTGAAGATGAAATCCTAATCTCAAAATATTTTCCTATCAGGAATGTAGAGTGATTCCAATCTTATGCGTTCAAGGCATCCCAACATAATGATTTGCCATTAAGGTAGTAGCTGGAGGATCCTTGAATGCGGAAGTTCATTCTCCAATCCACTCTATTGAATATCAATGATGAGGGTGGATTGGAGGATGAAATTCATTGAGAGAAAGGGCTTTAGATATAGGATATAAGTTGAAACACTCAAAAGCTCTCTCTTCTTTCTCACAGCAACAAAAGAGAAGTCCTCTATATATAGGCAAAAAGTTCCAACGGATATAAAACGGTCTCATTTATGACAGAGTTCGATATCATCGAGCGTATACTCTCGATAGCATCGATGGTCTGCTCGATGACTCGGACTCAATGTCATACGCTTTTGAAACTTCTTGCCAATTGGTCGATGAATCGAAGTTATTGTCGATGTCATCGGATTTCGAACTCCGATTCCATCGATGACAGGATCGATTAATCGACACTTGAAAATGAGAGAGACTTGACTTTGAGATATTTCAAGTTTTCATGAGTGATCGTGGGAACCGTCGAGATCATCGAAATTTGAATGTCAATGATATCGGGATCAGAGTCGATGCATTGATAAATCCAACGGATTTGTCTTTAAGCTTGCTGGACGATTTGTGTCCTTGTTCGATGCAATCGACCTGGTGCCGATATCATCGATATTCGAAGTTCGATTCTATCAAAGGGACCCCGATCATAGTTAAAAACCACCTAAAATATCTGCTGTAAGAAATGCACACCCACTATCAATATCATTGATGGACCTCCGATCTTATCGATATTTGAATTCAGATCATATTGGACGGTCATTGATATATCGAAGGATTTTGAGATTTTCATTAAAAACCAGGGGCGCCGGAAATCTGTCTATCGATCTTATAGAGTCACTCTTGATGGACTCGAGATTTGAATATCGATGATATCGATAAATGTATCGATATATCGATAATTCAAATAGATATGTTGTGAAGTTGTTGGACATATTTAGTGCTTTTATCGATGATATCGATATGTGTATCGATACATCGATAAATCTGTCCAGATGAATATTTAGTTACTGGACACTTTTGGTCTTCTTATCGATAATATCGTTAAGGTATCGAGGACATCGATAGAGCAGGTCGATCATATCAAGGGTGCATCGATAAAATCGACAAGGCGAGAAAAACTTACAGATTTTCCTATTTGTAAAAAGTTTTCTCACCCTCAGGCTGTCAGGGCTGTTACGCACAAAGGTTACACCACTCCCCCATCACCTTTTTAACGGTTCATCACTATACAGATACAGGCCTAGTTCATACTCGATACACTGCAGCAACACTTGTCGCCTCATCGCAAATTCAGAGTATGCTCGAGGTCACTACAAAGGGCTGCCAGGGCTGTTACGCACAAAGGTTACACCGCTCCCCCATCACCTTATCAATGTAGGCCGACAGCACGAATATAATGTCCCATACCACCATAATCGGCTCACGAGTCTAGTTGCTCATTGGTCATTACGGGTAGGCACGTGGCCCGAGCGTAGGCCGATAGCTCGACCACGGTGTCCCATACCACCATGCCCAGCTCATGAGTCTTAGTAGATCGAGGTACCATGGTTAGAGGGGATTTCGCTGGTAAGTTTGGTACCTAGGTTCAAGCAGTAGCGACCAAACATTATAAACATACATTAGACAGATCGGGTTACTTGATGAGCTCGGCTAGCTCGAGTGCACCACAAGTTGAACGATATGAATTGCATAAGCACTTCGTGTGGCCAACCACTATCGCCAACCGAAGTACGACTCGGGTTCATTGAACACATCCCACATGGCAAATGAATCTCAGCCACGAATTCAATCCCGATACCGATTGCCTGGACTATAATCATAGCCCCGATCACATTCAATTGCAGATAATTAAAGCAGTAATGGATCAAGGTTCAAATGATACAATCAAAGTCTGATATTATCCATTTAGGGCTGTCAGGGTTGTTGCACGCACTCGTTGCTCCACTCCCCCATCACCCATGACAGAGCATACAACATAAACATGAATTTAAACATATGCATTACAAAGAAAATATCATACAATCAGTTGAGCATGTTATGAAGCACAACACAAGCATGAGTTTGTACATATTGAATTCCTAATCACACAGCTATCCAAGGAAATCATACACATAGTTAAAGGAGATGATAATCATATCTAAACACCCTCATACATTACAATTTACTAACTACTACTCATTCAAACGTTTTAACAAACACTTGGACTACATACACCAACATACATGACATATGTTGATCACATAGGTATAAGGCCAAATCCTTTCACTGGGGAGTTACCCCAATCATAACATGCATACACCCACGACGGATAGTCATGGCAAGTAGGAATCCAAGTTCCATATTCATTTAGTCATTTCCACAAACACTTGGGCCACACATTTTAATGTAAGTAGTGTATATTGGCCGTGGCGTGATTTAGGGCAAATCCTTTCGTCAAAGGGGTATCACCAATACAACAATCATAAATCCATGACAATTAGTCATGGCGAGCACGAATGAGAATTCTATACTCATTCGGTCATTTTCACAAACACTTAGAATACACTATTTTAACATACATAGTGTATATTAGCAAAAACATGTATTAGGGCGAGTCCTTTCACCAAACAAGTATTTTATCTAATATATTAGTACAGCAAATAATCATGGCAAACACATTTCCAAAATTTATATGTATATGGTACTTTCTACAAATACCTAGAGTAAGTAAAATTCCACATTCTTCTACTTTAATCGAAATGGAAAACGGACAACACTTTATACATGTGCAATTGCATGCAGATCATGAATCTATCATTATCTGACATTGAAAGCGTTGAAAACCATAACCTATATACCTAAAGTCTGCACCTTTTATCATAGAATCGTAACGAATCCAATAGGTTTGCTAAGCTTTCTTATACGGCAGTTTGGTAACCTATAGAACGAAATAGGTTAGCTATTTCATGACCTACAACTATCAAAACTCTAAAACAGGTTAGGGTTAGGGTTTCTTACTTAGAAATGACGCCGAAATCGCCGGAAAAGCGACAAGAATAGTGCGGTTGAGCATGGATAGTAGCAAGGAAGAGTGGCAGGGAGATTCTCTCACATCTCCCACACTTTCTCTCTCTTTTCTCTCTAGGGTTTCTCCCAAATTTGTATGGCTATGAGAGAGAGTTCTAAGGTCCTTATATAACCTAAAAACTCACCGAAATAGACTCCAGGTCAAGGTACACTTAGGTTATAACCAAAGCAGACCTGTTTCAGCTCAACAAAGCACTTCTGGCGGGCCTCCTTGAACCAAAGGTTGGACTTAAGCTCACTAACACTGGATATACATTTAGTTAAGTTTTCATTTCGGTCGGGATTCCAGATCACGCGTGGCGGACCAGTTTCAGTTCAATGGTCAGCGGATCTCGATCGGAGATTCTGAGTACATGGACATTTGTATGAAATTTCCAGTGATCCGAGGGTGTAATTTGGTCTGATTCTGACGGTCTGGTTGCTTAATACTGATCCGCAAGCGAGAGGTGCCAGATTTCATAAATTTCTATTTTATTTTGAATTAATTTCACATCTCTCACACTCCCCGCTCCGAGCTCATGCAAATAGCCTCGGAACATTATCTGGAGTTGATTTCCGAGATAATTAATTTCACATCTCTCACACATTGTCAAGCCGAGCAAGGCGGTCCTAATTCCTAAACTTCGTGTTCATCGGACTTCCGACGTGCGGTCCAGATCTGATACGGAGTTTCGTAATGCTCCCGAGAGCAGACGGGTAATGAGATTGATCCTAGATTTTAGGGTACCCTAGCGTCAATGATTCTAAGAGTTTTGGGTCTTGCAGATCGTATTTAAAGTGATTGGAGCTAATTTCACAGGTACTCTAGTTTCACACTGGCTAATCCTCGCCTAATTTCTAAAGGATTTAGTCCTGAGTAATTTCTATCTGAGGTGGTACCTGGGCCTTTGTAGTTTGTATATAAAGTGATCCAAGTTATACTACTTAGCTAGTTTAAGATAGTGTCTAGGGTGAAAATACTTTGAAAATTTTAAAGAACAAGGTGGTGAAGGATGGGATTTGTGAAAGAAATGGGTTCACAAGCGATTTTAGCCTTTGGGACTGAGTTTTGACAAGTTAATAAGGTGTTAGGATCGACCCATTGCCTAAGGACGTCTAATCCCAGGTTGGCAAAAATCCGGGATGTTACAATCTACCCCCCTTAAAACAAAATTTCGTCCCCAAAATTGCCTAAGGGTAATAAGGAAAGTTTAATTATTTCTTTGCCTAGGTTTTATTGTATGGGGTAAATACTAACCTGGTTCATTTTAATCTACCCCCCTTAAAGCTTATTTCTTTATCCATTTCTCATACCCTGATGGCTTGCTACTATTTATTTCTTTACCTATTTGGAGTCTTGACGACGATTCCCAACACTTTAGAGTAAGATGGTTGTTTTCAATGTTTGACCAACACGGAGAGACGGTTATAGTGGGCTTGATCCCGATACATCGATCATCTACCGAGTTATGGTAGAAAGCTCACCACATCCCTTTCGAATCCTGGTGGATCCTGGTCTTCTGTTCGTCAGTAGTGAGTCCGTTGGTAGTCGCCCAGGATTGAGAATTGGGTCAAGGCGCGAATGTTTCACAGTTTATATTTCAGTAACTCCATAGTCCGATCACTCTAGAAACGTAAAGAATGTCCATCATTGAAAGGCTCAAATTGTCTATGTCTAAGGTTGCCCTTTAGGTCTTAGCCTAAGAGAGTCCTTGTTATTATCTATGTCCAAGGAAATGGTAAATCAAATCTTACTAGATCATCCTAAAATGGTTTCTCGTAGTAGAACTTGCTAGGGCTTCTATAATGTTCATATTCAACGAGCACAGTTTCGATCCTGGGCTAGTGGGGTAGGGTCCACCATGCTTTCGCTGCGCTACCCAGATCAAAGAGATGTATTGATTTGACCTAGCTACATCTATCGGTCTATAGCATTCTCTAATGTAACCGGTAGTCTACTCTTAATTTAGGAGTAATGCAAATCCATAAGTGTAGTCCAAAGTCTATGCTCGTACGCTAGATGATTTCATACCAGTTCTAATACAAGGAAGGGTTTTATCACTTAGGGTCAAAGTTACCTAATTGGAATTGAGTCGCCCGAACTTAAATTTAACTATGCTCGAGCATTTCACATATGCTCATTCCAACTAAGAGGGTCCTAAGATTCACATTATATATTTGTTGGATTTCCTACATGGTCATGCCTGTCGAAATCTAGGAGCACCGCCCTCAGTCCAAACTCAAAGGGCCTATTTGGCTTAAATGGGACTGCATTGCTAATCTCACTTCAGGATTGGGAATGGCATGTTTGGTAGGAGGGTGGGTGGGAAAAAAAAATTAATTTTATAGGCTTTGGAAAATGAGCCTGGTGTTGGAAAAGTGTGAGATGGGATTTCCAAATCCCAGGATGAGGAATTGCTAAGCGTAATAGGAAAACCTGGGATATATTTTTCGTTGCATACATTCCAAACATGGCATTAGAAAACATGGGATAACCCAATCTAGGGACAATACCTTACACATACATTTATTGTTACCTTTACAATTCCATCCACCTAAACTCCTTTAATGTAGTTGGCCAAACGGGCCCTAAACGTCCTCGAATAGAGCCATAGAAAAGTGAAGGAAAGGGAGGAAAGGGCTGGGATCTTTCGGTCTCCATGGATTTAGTTCTCAACAGGGGTTGTAGAGGCCCAACTAACAAGGAGTAAAGGAGAGAAAATGAAGAAAATGGATGGGTTAGAGAGCTTGCATGATTTTGAGCTTCAAATGGGGGTGTAGGAGCTCAACCGAGAGAAAACGGAAAGGGTAGAGGGCGGTTGTTGCTGCAAACGATAGAGGAGTGCGGGTATTAACAGAAAATAGCGGATTATACGATTGAAAGGGAGGTTAGAGAGAGAAAAATCAGATTTTGGAAGGAAAGGGAGAGCTTGGAGGGTCGTTTTGTGAAGGAGGTACGCATTTGGGAAGGTTTCAAGGGACGGCCCATGCATCAGGGGGTTACCCTAGCCCCCAAATGCGGCCGGCCGGACCGGCCCGCCTGGGCCAACCCGAAATCCGGCGAGGCCTCGCCAACCGGGTGACGGCCTTGCCGACCAACGGTCCAGATCATGAGGTCCCGCCCCATGGGCGAGACCCTCCTACCTCCTAGGCCCCAAAAAACCCTGGGTCCCACCCTGGGTACCCCTAGATTAATGTGGGTAGGCCCCCGACCCCGATTCGCTCCATTTCAGGTAGTTTCGGGCAATTTCGCACGTATCTTGCAATCTGGAATGAGTTATCTGAAGTAAAATATATGAATTTGGGGTAGAACAAGCTAATGAAGCCAACCAACTCATGTATGCTGGGTTGCGTAGCCCAAAATTGTGAAAAAAACCTCCGATTGACGGTCGTTTCCCTGTTTCAATTTCGTTTTACTAAAAATAGTAGTTTTAGTTTAATTACTCTTCATCTGTTGGGCTTTAGGAGTTATGCCCATTGTAAAAAGAGCTTGGAATAATTAGGAGAATGGTTTGGTGAAGCCAAATAGGACACTTACTATTTTTGGTCGAAAACCTTGCGCACTAATAGACATCATGACTTTATAGTAAGTCACGAATTCTAGGAGTTTTAGTTGTAGTTTGTTTCTGATTTCTTTCCCATTACTTGGTATCCCTATTTAAAGGGTTGTGAACTTATTTTTCTTTTATCATTCATTAATTAATTTCAAAGTTATTAGAATTTATTTCTACTTTCTGCTTTCTTTTCTCGCAGACTCGAGAAGTCTCTGTGAGGAGTCCAGAGAAGCTCCGAGGATTGGGAGTGGTTATCCTCATCACGTTTATCCCATATTCTACTGATTTTCAATGGTTGGGATGAGGTGGATTGTGATCTAGACTCATTAATAGACGACCTATGAATGTTTTAAGGTCGACCCGTGCGACCATGGTTGAATACAGACTCGATTTCGGCGTTCGTTTTCAGTGAACTTCGCCAATTGGCGAAATCGGGATACCTATGACTGTTTATACGTTCCATCGCTCCCTCCTAAGTCAGAGTGCATCAGTGCGTGTCGTGTTACCATAACCAAGGCCCGGTTTAATCCAAATCATGCTCTGATACCATCTTGTAACGCTCTGAAAATTAGGGGTCGAGCATAAACTCAACTTCCGAGTTCCAACGCATCACTTATACAACAAAATGAATGATGATTGAATGTTGTCTGTATTAGAGCATTGAACATGAGTGAGATTAAGCCAAAACAACATATCATACTCCAGAGATAGTTAAATTGCGAGCGGAAGACTGTGATAGATATATAAGATATAAAAACAAACTATGGCAAGTCTCCAGAGTGTGATAAGGTTACCTGTTAATGAATTACAAGTACAATTCAAACTATACCAAATGTGTAGTGTCATCTAGTCAACATCCCTGTAATCCTGTCGATCAAGATACGGCTCGCATGAAGCCGTCAGCACACAGCAAATACGAACAAGCAACGTTATTGACATAAAGGTCTAGCTCCACCTCAGGAGTAGCGTCGCCATCTACAATCAGAAAAAGTCTGGTGGGTGTTCGGAACACCGTCCCGTAACGTGGCAGTGAGTGGCTAACTCAGTGGAGCAATAAAGCATAGGTTAACATGTTATCAATTCAGTCAAGCAGTAATGATAAAGCAGTACAATCAAACAATCCTAACTACTCTTATTAAATGCAAGTATGAAATGACATGATGTATGCCCTTGCCAAACCACCCTCATGCGACACCATCTTACATTCGCGAATGCGTTCATCCCTCAGTGCTCCACATCTACCAGGCACGTGCAGTGCGATAATGAGCATGATTACCAAGTAACTATTAGTCCATTTCAAACAGCAGTATTGGGAAACTAAGGTACCTCCCTTGTATCATTCTCAAAGATGATCTATTTTGGGGTCGTCAATCCTAGTTAATCTCATACGATGGTGTGTTTTTAGGTCGCTGCAAAGGCTGCCAGGGCTATTACGCACAAAGGTTACACCACTCCCCCATCACCTTTTTAACGGTTCATCACTATACAGATACAGGCCTAGTTCATACACTATACATTGTGGCAACACTCATCGCCTCACCGCAAATTCAGAGTATGCTCGAGGTCACTACAAAGGGCTGTCAGGATTGTTACGCACAAAGGTTACACCGCTCCCCCATCACCTTATCAATGTAAGCCAACAGCACGAATATAGTGTCCCATACCACCATAATCGGCTCACGAGTCTGGTTACTCATTAGTCACTACGGGGAGGCACGTAGCCCCAGCGTAGGCCGACAACTCGACCACGGTGTCCCATACCACCATGCCCGACTCATGAGTCTTAGCGGATCGAGGTACCATGGTTAGAGGAGATTTCACTGGTAAGTTTAGTACCCTAGGTTCAAGCAGTAGCGACCAAACATGGTGAACATACATTAGACAGATCGAGTTACTTGACGTGCTCGGCTAGCTTGAGCGCACCACAAGTTGAACGATATGAAGTGCATAAGCACTTCATGTAGCCAACCACTATCGCCAACCGAAGTACAACTCGGGTTCGTCGAACACATCTCACGTGGCAAATGAATCTTAGCCACGAATTCAATCCCGTTAACGATTGCCTGGACTATAATCATAGCCCCAATCACATTCAATTGCAGATAGTTGAAGCAGTAATGGATCAATGTTCAAATCATACAATCAAAGTCTGATATTATCCGTTTAGGGCTATCAGGGCTGTTGCACGCACTCGTTGCTCCACTCCCCCATCACCCATGACAGATCATACAACATAAACATGAATTTAAACATATGCATTACATAGAAAATATCATACAATCAGTTGAGCATGTTATGAAGTACAACACAAGCATGAGTTTGTACATATTCAATTCCTAATCACACAACTATCCAAGGAAATCATACACATAGTTAAAGGAGTTGAGAATCATATCTCAACACCCTTATACATTACAATTTACTAACTACTACTCATTCAAAAGTTTTAACAAACACTTAGACTACATACACCAACATACATGACATATGTTGATCACATAGGTATAAGGCCAAATCCTTTCACTAGGGAGTTACCCCAATCATAACACGCATACACCCACGACGGATAGTCATGGCAAGCAGGAATCCAAGTTCCATATTCATTCAGTCATTTCCACAAACACTTGGGCCACACATTTTAATATAAGTAGTATATATTGGCTGTGGCGTGATTTAGGGCAAATCGTTTCGTCAAATGGGTATCGCCAATAGAACAATCATAAATCCATGACAATTACTCATGGCGAGCACGAATGAGAATTCTATACTCATTCGGTCATTTTCACAAACACTTAGAATACACTATTTTAACATACATAGTGTATATTAGCAAAAACATGTATTAGGGCAAGTCCTTTCGCCAAACAAGTATTTTATCCATATATAATATATTAATATAGCAAATAATCATGGCAAACACATTTCCAAAATTTATACGTATGCGGTACTTTCTACAAATACCTAGAGTATGTAAAATTCCACATTCTTCAACTTTAATCGAAACGGAAAACGGACATCACTTTGTACATGTGCAATTACATGAAGATCATGAATCTATCATTATCTAACATTGAAAGCGTTGAAAACCATAACCTATACACCTAAAGTACGCACCTTTTATCGTAGAATCGTAACGAATCCAATAGGTTTGCTAAGCTTTCTTATACGGCAGTTTGGTAACCTATAGAACGAAATAGGTTAGCTATTTCATAACCTGCAACTATCAAAACTCCAAAACAGGTTAGGGTTAGGGTTTCTTACCTGAAAATGATGTCGGAATCGCCGGGAAAGTAACAAGAATAGTGCGGTTGAGCATGGATAGCGGTAGGGAAGAGTGGCAGAGAGATTCTCCCACATCTCCCACACTTTCTGTCTTTTCTCTCTTCTCTCTCTAGGGTTTCTCTCGAATTCATATGGCTGTGAGAGAGAGAGTTCTAAGGTCCTTATATAACCTAAAAACTCACCGAAATAGACTCCAGGTCAAGGAATACTTAGGTTATAACCAAAGCGGACATGTTTCAGCTCAACGGAGTACTTCTGGCGGGCCTCCTCGAACCAAAGGTCGGACTTGAGCTCACTAACACTGGATCTACGTTTAGTTAAGTTTTCGTTTCGGTTAGGATTCTAGATCATGCGTGGCAGAACAGTTTCAGTTCAACGGTCAGCGGATCTCGACCAGAGATTCCGAGTACATGGACATGTGTATGAAATTTTCCCTGATCCGAGGGTGTAATTTGGTTTGATTCTGACGGTCTGGTTGCTTCATACTGATCCGTAAGCGAGAGGTACCACATTTCATAAATTTTTATTTTATTTTGAATTAATTTCACATTTCTCACACTCTTCGCTCCGAACTCAAGCGAATAGCCTCAGAAAACTATCTGGAGTTGATTTCCAAGATGGTTGTCAAGCCCAGCAAGGCGGTCCTAATTCCTTAACTTCGTGTTCATTAGACTTCCGACGTGCGGTCCAGATTTGATACGGAGTTTCGTGATGCTCCCGAGAGCAGACGGGTAATGAGATTGATCCTAGATTTTAGGGTACCCTAGTGTCAATGATTCTACAAGTTTTGGGTCTTGCAGATCGTATTTAAAGTGATTGGTGCTAATTTCACAGGTACTCTAGTTTCACACTGGCTAATCCTCGCCTAATTTCTAAGGGATTTAATCCTGAGTAATTTCTATCTGAGGTGGTACCTGGGCCTTTGTAGTTTGTATATAAAGTGATCCACGTTATACTTCTTAGCTAGTTTAAGATAGTGTTTAGGGTGAAAATACTTTGAAAATTTTAAAGAACAAGGTGGTGAAGGGTGGGATTTGTGAAAGAAATGGGTTCACAAGTGATTTTA
This sequence comes from Magnolia officinalis, assembly GCA_021015155.1. Classification (NCBI taxonomy): domain Eukaryota; kingdom Viridiplantae; phylum Streptophyta; class Magnoliopsida; order Magnoliales; family Magnoliaceae; genus Magnolia; species Magnolia officinalis. The sequence continues at coordinate 40,957,455 of JAJHSJ010000002.1, read as the reverse complement.
GCCTTTGGGTCTGAGTTTTGACAAGTTAATAAGGTGTTAGGATCGACCCATTGCTTAAGGACGTCTAATCCCAGGTTGGCAAAAATCCGGGATGTTACAGGGACCCACATGATATATGTATTTTATACATACTGCATTGTAGCCGTGGGACCCACACATGTGTGGACTCCACCATGCTATATGTATTTCATCGTTACCGTCCAAACAATGGGCCCCACAACAACAATTCCTGCTGCTGCTTTGATGCAGCAAGCTCTGTGGGTCCTTGCACGAGCTATGTGTTGTATCCATCTATCCACACGTGTGGGGCCTACCACGTGATGTATGTGTTTTCCCTAGCCGTCCACCAATGGACGTGTTGGATTGACGACTGGCAGCCCTGCAACCACCTGATGTATGTGTTTTACACACACCGTCCATCTATTTTCAGCTCACGTGGGGCCATCCCACACGTGTTGTACATGTGGGATGGGACCCACTTGGTGTAACGCCCTGAAAATCGGGAGTCGAGTAGCAACTCAACACCCGAGTTCCAAAACATCACTTATGCAACATAAATGCTTATGATTGAATGTTGTCTGTGTTAATGCAATAATCATGAGTGGGATTATACCAAAACAGTAATTCATACTCCAGATCAAGTTATAAAGCACAAGCAGAAGATTGAAAGATGTATATAGATAAATATAAAGCCAAAAATGTCACAATCGGTCTCCAGAGTATGAACACTTTACTGAGTCACCATATACATGTATTTGTTTCAAAAATCAAAATGTCAAAAATGGTACAACTATAATGGTACACCCTGTAGCCCCGTCATCTGAATGACCTAAGCGTAGCCTCCAAAGAACTGCATGTAGGAGAACTCATCTTGATCATTATAGTAATCAGGCTCAGCCTCCTGTGTCTCGTCAATACCTGCATCTAAGAAAGAGTTTGGTGGGTGTCCAGAACACCGTCCCGTCACGTAGGAGTGAGTAGCTAACTCAGTGGAACAATAAAGCATAGGTTAACATGTTATCAATTCAGTCAAGCAGTAATGATAAAGAAGTACAATCAAACACTCTTAAATACTCTTATTAATGCAAGTATGAATGCAGTCATGATGCATGCCCTCGCCAATGCTCCCTCGTGTGACAACATCTTACGTCCGCGGCATGCGTTCATCCCTCAATGCTCCACATCTTCCAGGCACATGCAGTGCTATGTTATGAGCGTGATTACTAAGTTATTATTAGTCCTTTTCATACAGCAGTATTGGGAAACTAAGGTACCTTCCTTATATCATTCCCAAACAATGATCCATTCTAGGGTCATCAGTCCTAGATAATCTCATACGATGATGCGGTTCTAGGTAGCTGTAAAGGGCTGTCAGGGCTGTTACACGCACTCATTACACCACTCCCCCATCACCTTATCAATACAGGCCTAGTTTATACTCTGTTTACTACGGGAAGGCTCGTCACCTCTCTACAGATTCAGAGTATGCTCGAGGTCAATACAAAGGGCTCGTCACCAATCAGTGTAGGCCGACAGCTCGAATACAGTGTCTCATACCACCGTATTCAGCTCACGAGTCTGGGTTGCTCACTGGTCACTACGAGGAGGCTCGTGGCCTCAGCGTAGGCCGACAGATCGACTACGGTGTCCCATACTATCATGCCTGACTCATGAGTCTTAGCGGATTGAAGTACCAAGGTTATCTAGATTACACTGGTAAGTTTGGTACCTTAGGTTCAAGCAGTAGCTCCCAAACATGGTGAACATACATTAGACAGATCGGGTTACTTGACTAGCTCACCTAGCACGAGCACACAACCAGCTGAATGACATGAAGTGCATAAACACTTCACGTGGCCTAACCAATGTCGCTAACCGAAGTACGACTCGGGTTCGTCAAACAATCCTACGTGACGGAATGAATCTTAACCACGAACTGAAGTTTGTTACCGATCGCCTGGACTATAACGTAGCCCCAATCATGCTCAATCCTTAACCAGAAGCATGTAGAGTAAAGCAGAATAAACAAAATGATTCAAACATGTTAATAAGCATGTTATAAAGCACAAGGCAAGCAGGAAATACAAACACATATATTTCATAAGTAATTAATTTAACAACTTGTATGAAGGAAAACATACACATCACTAAGGTCATTGAGAATCCTATCTCAACACCTGTCTAAAGCACTATCATCTAAGTACTTACTCTTACAAACATTTTCACAAACACTTAGAATACACTCTTTCAACATACATAGCGTATACTAGCCAAAACATGTATTAGGGCAAACCCTTTTGCCAAGTAAGTATTATACACATATATAGCATGTTCATACAATAATTAATCATGGCAAACACACTTTCAAAATTTGTACGTATACGGTATTTTCTACAAATATATTAAATACACAATTTGTCATAATTTGCATACGCAACTGAAACGCAAAACGAACATCAGATTGTGCATGTACAATAACACCCAGATCATGAATCTACCATTATCTGACATTGAAAGCGTTGAAAACCATAACTTATATGCCTAAAGTCCGCACCTTATGCCGTAGAAACGTAACGAACTTAACAGAAACTCTACGTCTTCGTCAACATCGATATGACGACCTATATCACAAGGTAAGTCAGATACTTCGCTACTTGTACCGATATAAACCTTACAACAGGTTAGGGTTAGGGTTTTCTTACCTAGAAATGAAGTCGAAATTGCCGGAAAAGCGATTAGATCATGATGGTTAAGCACGTATAACACCAGGTTAGGATAGCAGGAAGATTCTTCCACTTCTCTCACACTTTCTCTCTCTTTCTTCTCTTCTCTCTCCTAGGTTTTCTCAATTTCGTATGGTGAGAATGAGAGAGGGTTTAAGGTCCTTATATAGGCTTAAAACTTACTAAATTAGACTTAGGGTCAAGGTATACTTAGGTTATGTCCAAAGCGGGTCTGTTTCAGCTCAACGGAGCACTTCTGGAGCCCTCCCTTGAGCCAAAGGTCGGACTTAAGCTCACTGACCTTGGATCTAGGTCGAGTTAAGTTTTCATTCCAATCGGGTTTCCAGATCGTACGTGGCGGACTAGTTTCAATTCAACGGTCACAGAAACTCGATCAGGGTTACAAATACACAGACATGTATGGAAAATGTTTCCTGATCCGAGGGTGTATTTGGGTCAGATTTCAATGGTCTGATTGCTTATATTTGGCCCGCAAACATCAAGTCTCAGATTATTTAAATTTAATTTAATTTCTAAAGAAAACCAGGTTTTCTCACACTCCTCGCTCCAGGCTCAAACGAATAGTCGTGGGACACTATCTGGATTTGATCTCCGAGATGGTTATCAAGCCCAGCAAGGTGGTCCTAAACGCTTAATCCCGTGGTCATCGGACTCTCGACGTGCGGTCCAGATCTGATACGGAGTTTCAATGTGCTCCCGAGAGCAACTGGGTAATGAGATTGATCCTCAATTTTAGGGTAACTTGGCATCAATGATTCTACAAGTTTTGGGTCTTGCAGATCGTATTTAAAGTGATTCAAACGGATTTCATGGCTAATCTAGCTTAACACTTAGTTAACTTTGTCTAATTTCTAAAGGATTTGATCCTAAGTGATTTCTGCCTGAGGTGGTACTCAGGTCTTTGTACGGAATTTTCCGAGACGTTACACTTGGTGTATGAATTGTATATCCACTCTGCCATATGTCCAGATGGTGTGGTCCCCACTGTAATGTATATGTTTTATATCCACATAGTCTGTCCCTGGACGGTGTGCATGGGACGCACCATGTTGTATGTTTTGTATTTCGTCGTCCATCCGTTTCTGCTGGTGGGACCCACCTCCCATAATGGATGTGTTCCATCCAAACAGTCTATCCATTTGGCAAGCTCATCTTAAGGCTTGGGATAGATAAATGAAGCAGATTTGATGATCAGGTGGACCACACTGTAGAAAACAGTGGAGATTGAACGTCCACTATTAAAACCCTTTTTAGGTCACAGAGGTGTTTGGATCAATATGATATTTGTTTTTCCCCTTAATCCAGGTCTTTGTGACCTTATGATCAGATTGGATGGGGAATAAACTTTATGGTGGGCCCTGTGATTAGTTTAATAGTGAAAATCATTATCTTTACGATTATTTGTGGTATGGCCCAGATGATCTCCTGTTATGATTTATTTGGATAACACTCTAGAATGATCTCAAAAAATAGATGTATGGTGTAGATAGCTCACCTAGAACGGTGGGCCCAATTAGATGTATTTAAGGCCACTTATTCCATATGAGGCCCATTAGTGTGACCCATTGATGTAGCCCACTTGATGTGTATGAGGCCCATTAGTGCGGCCCATTGATGTAGCCCACTTGATGTGTATGAGGCCCATTAGTGTGGCCCATGCGATGTAGCCCATTATGATGTATGAGGTCCACAGTGATGCAACCCATTGTGATGTGTATGAGGCCCGATGTGTTGTATATGAGACCCATGTGATGAGGCCCGATGTGATGTATAAGGCCCATGTGTAAGGCCCACATGTTATGTATTTAAGGCCCATGAGCAGGGCCCACCTATTATGTATATGAGGCCATGGGCCCACTATATGTTTGGTTCTATGTGGGTCACTCCTTGGGAGCAATGTTGGTTAAATTGCCACATTGATGGGCAATGATGGTTTAATGTCCACATTGTGACCTTCCCTTAGGCCTTGTTCGGCCGATTATCGAGGCAAATTTCGATTGTTGAGGCTAATTGTCAAGGCCGATTGTTGAGGCCGATTCTGATTATCGAGGCCGATTGCTGAGGCCGATTCCGATTGTAGAGGTCAATTCCGATTGTTGAGGTCGATTGTCGAGGCTGATTCCAATTATCGAGGCTGATTCTGATTGTCGATTCCGATTATTGAGGCTGATTGATGAAGCCGATTTTGATTATCGAGGTCGATTGTTGAGGCCGATTCCGATTGTTGAGGCCGATTTCGATTGTCGAGGCTGATTGCTGAGGCTGATTCTGATTGCCGATTCGGATTATCGAGGACGATTGCTGAGGCTGATTCTGATTGTCGATTCCAATTGTTAAGGCCAATTCTAATTGTTGAGGCCGATTTCAATTGTCGAGGTCGATTTCGATTGTTGATTGTCGATTCCTATTATCGAGGCCAATTGATGAGGCTGATTTTGATTGTCGAGGCCGATTCCAATTGTCAAGGCCGATTACGATTATCGAGGCCAATTGCTGAGGCCGATTCTGATTGTCAATTCCGACTATTGAGGCCGATTCTGATTGTGATTTCGATTATTGAGGCCAATTGCGGAGGCCGATTCCAATTGTCGAGGTCGATTCCGATTATCGAGGCCGATTGCTGAGGCCAACTCTGATTGCCGATTCTGATTGTTGAGGCTGATTTCGATTGTTGAGGCTGATTCAGATTATCAAGGTCGATTCCGATTGTCGAGGCCGATTCTGATTGTCGAGGCCGATTCTGATTAACAAGGCTGATTCCGATTATCGAGGCAAATTCCGATTGTTGAGGCCGATTCTGATTAACGAGGCCGAATATCGAGGCCGAGTGTCAAGGCCTAATGTGATGTATATGCAGCCCATATTTGATGCCCATTGTGATGTGTAATCAGCCCGTGTTTAAGGCCCAATGTGATGTATATGAGGCCTATGTGATGAGGCCCATTGTGGTGCATTTGAGGGCTAGGCGATGAAGCCCATGGTGATGTATATTACACCCATGTGAGAGACCCATCGTGATGTGTATTAAGCGCTTGAGTGAGGCCTATGATATTGTATATTGGGCCCTTGTGTGAGCCGATGGGTCCACTATATGTTAGGATCTATGTGGGTCATTCCTTGGGGGCAATGTTGGTTAAATGTCCACATTATCGAGGCCGATTGTCGATACTGGTTATTGATACCGATTATGAGTATATGAAAGTATAACATCATGATACATACCCATATGCATCATCTGCATGTTTATTGTGAGATATGATTATCCATTGCATATACCATAATACAAATGGTTTATGAGACTCCCTGATAGGTGGAGTTATCACACATGAGCGTACAGTGTGCACAGGATTGATGCATGATTAGACAACATGACTCACGGATCTTATATTATGTGATTATGATTACTATACGCCCTAGCGACATCAAGGCTGTGACCTCCACAAGCATGTCGTGGATGACTAGATGGGACACCGAAAATATTTGGTTCGATCATCTGGGCACTTTAGATGTCCGTGGGTGAAAGTCCTTAAACTTCTGTGACCAGGAGACGCCCCAACATCTAGACCGAGTGGATACATGAGTGCCCGAGTACCGAATACCAATAACCTGCGTCTCCCATTGTGTCATGGTCCGTTGGGAGGAGGTGTAGCCTTATTCGCCCGAGTGATGGGATCGTAAGCTAGGCTGAGTTTGACCAACTCCCAAATGGGTCCGTTATCGATGAGCCGGGTAGGCATTAGTATACTATTGGCAGGCAGGTAGTGAAGTCCTTTCCACTCGCTGGGCTACCCGGCCGGCTGGGGTGGTAGCCAGCTTGGAGTGTACTAGACCCTGGTGATGATCTATGTGGACTTATTAAACAGGAGTTACATACTCATTCATTCATTTACTATTCACTCGGGCTGGTGTTGCGTAACTATTTGTTACGAGTACTTTCGTAATGGCCAGGATTTCAGTTGGGATGCATGACTAACCTGAGATCAGGAGTTTACCACATTGAGTCTGACTATCCAAATTTAGGTATGGGACTGGTTTAGATAGAAGTCCCTTGTGATGGACCCCATAGCCTGCGATACTACGTACTATCATCCCGAATTCACTCCAGCTTATTCATTTCATTTGCACTGTATATTGCATTGTATCTGCAGCATTTAACATTTTGGGTTGCCATGTTTCTACATTGATATGGCCGTTAGCATTCATGCCTTGCATTGCATAGCCTTGGTACGACTGATGGTACTTATGGACTTATCAGTATATTTTCGCTTACTCTAATATCGTATGATTCAGAATCTTGTCAGTATTTCTGCCTATTTTGATATTGTATGATTTATGGCATTGTATTACATACTAGGCACTTATCTTGCGTACACACTTTTACCACCCTCTGAGCTTTTTATAAGCTTATGCACGATATATGCGTGCAGGTGGCATTAGGTCGCAGCAGCGTTGAGCTTGGAGCGTGCAATCGTCTTCTGGAGTTTTGATTATTGATATATGTATTTCCATTTCAGTACTGTATTCAAAAGTTTATATTAGTGGATATGTGATGATGATGTTGCCTTTGTGATTTGGGTATACTTGTGGTTATGCTTCTTACGAGATAAATGTAGGTTGAAAAATCCTCTTACACACAAGGATTGGAACCTTGTGTATGGGCGCTGGGAGCTGAGAATGGGGTACTACGGAGGCTGTCGGCACCGGATTCGGTGATCGGGATTCCTGTCAGTCCGATTTCCGGGTTTGGGGCGTGACACCTCACCATATTGGGCTATCCCAAACTGTTGGGCCCCCATTTGGTAATGGTGTTTTCTACCATGCCCTGTAGTACTACCCAAACCTTGGAGCCCACCTCGTGTTCATACCGGGACTTCCATAGGGAATGTGGTCCACCTAAATGCATGTGTTTGCCAAGTCTAGTGACCTAACCTGAGGCCCACTTAGATGATGAGTGAACTACCCGACCCGTTTGTAAGGACACATAGTCCTAGATGAATGGACCCTACTGAGGCCCACCTTGTATCCATAACAGGCCCCCATATAAGGAAGCCCAATTTTTTCATGATAAGAGATTGAGAAAGCCCAATTGTTCACCCTGTTAACTCACCTTGTGAACTCACCTTATTGTATACCCACTTGACTCACCACGAGAGATGTATCCTACCTTTGTACCCCATTCGCTAGGACCTCGTTAGAAGTATATATCATCAACATCGTCCATCTCCTTGTTGAGACAAGTGTGAGGTCCATCCTTAACATTAGTGTATCATCTAGGCCATCCGCTGTCCGGAGGAGAGTGCATCATCATCCCTTGCCGTAGATGGAAGAATATGTGGTATCAGATTTGGTATATCCACTATGTGGAGTCTATCTTGATGTATAAGCCTATCTTATCGAGTATTGCGTGATATATCTGACAACATGCTAGTATACTTAGTCTATTAGGATACACTAAGAACATGCTTAGTATGACATCATGATACATGCCCATACACATCATTTATATGTATGTTTTGAAGATTGATTGATCATAGCATTGGGATGAGATATTGATGGGACTCCTTGCAAGATGGAGTTGCCCCACACGAGTGTGGTACGCGCAGGTTTGATGCATGACTAGATGGTATGACTATGCATCTCACATTTTGTGTTACAAGATCATTTTGTGCCCTAGCGACATCAGGGCTATGGACTCCACAGGCATATCATGGATGGCCAGATGGGATACCGAAAATGTTTAGTTATACCACTTGGGCACGTTTGATGTCCTTAGGTGAAAGTCCTTAAACCCCTTGGTACCGGGGATGCTCCAACGTCTAGACCGAATGGATAAATGAGCGCCCGAGTGCCGAATACTAGTAAGCAATGTCTCCCACTGTGTCGTGGCCGGGTAAAAGGGGGTGTAGTATTATTCGCCCTAGTGAGGGGGCTATAAGCTAGGCTAAGTATACCAGCTTGTAAATGGGTCCGCTATCAAAGAACCGAGTAGGTATTGGCAGACTACTGGCCAGGCGGATAGTGAGGTCTTTTCCTTTTGCTGGTTGAACTGTTAGGGAGGCGGCAACTAGTGTGGAGTGTAATAGACCTCGGTGATATCCCAAAGATGTACGGTACTGAGATCATGATGCCCCATCACTGTTGCACAAGTAGGTGGGCACACTTGGGCTGACACCGATGTGAGCGAGGCCTAAGGGCCTGGGCAAGCTACCAGTGGTTGACAGGCTACTGTGCATACAGTGGGGCGGAACCTTGTCACACATCGAAAGTATTGTGGTAGTTATATGTGGACTTACTAAGCAGGAGTTGGGTACTCCGCATTTGACTCATTCATTCATTCATTCACTATCCACCCAGGCTGGTGGTACACAACCAAATTATTATGTGTACCTTCGCGATGGCTAAGATTTCAGTTGGGTGCGCGACCAACCTGAGATTAGGAGTCTACTACATTGAGTTTAGTTATCCAAATTTTGGTATGGGACTGGTTTGGATAGAAGTCCCTTGTGGTGAACCCCACAGCTTGTGATACTACGTACTATCATCCCGACTAAACACTCCAGCTTTGTCATTTCTTTTGCATTACATATTGCAATGTACCCCCAGCATATGACATTTTTTTTAGTATGTTTCTGCATTGTATGGCCTAGATACGGTTGACGGTATTCGTTGACTTATCATGATTTGCATATGGCATTGCATCCTCAACATATGACATTTAACATATTATGTCTTGCATCACATAGCTTGTTATGGTTGACAGTATTCATGGACTTGCCAGTATTTCCGCTTACTCTGATACTTGTGTGCTTGGCACATGTATTGCGCACACATGCACCACTCTCTAAGCTTCTTAATAAGCTTATGCACGACCGTTGCGTGCAGGTGACATTAGGTCGTAGCAGCGTTGAGGCAGGAGCGTGTGTCAGAGCGTTGGAGTTCTTGTTCCATATATGTATTTCCCTTTCAGCATTGTACTCAAATGATTTTATTAGTGGATATGTGGTGATGATGTTGTTGTGACCTGGTTATGCTTGTGGTTATGCTCCTTTACCAAAAAAAAAATCACACCGAAAATCCTACTTGTAGGATCCTAAGATCGAAATCTGACATATGGGCGCTGAGAGCCAAGAATGGGGGTACTACGGAGGCTGTCGACACCGGATTCGGTGATCGAGAATTTTGTGAGCCTGGTTCCCGAGTTTGGGGCATGACAACTATAAGGCCCGTATCCTAAACCGTACCATTTCTTAAACTTCCGTGATCATCCCCGTTGAATTCTGACAACCCGCGATTTGTAATCGGCATTTGCGGGCGGCCTAAGTCACATCCCGTATATCTGAATTGACTCAATGAGACTTTCACCATTGCGACCGCAGCGTCACCGCGGTTCCAGCGCCACGTCTTGCGCACCAATGTGATGTCCAGGCCAGGAGTTGTGGGCCCTCATTTATTTTGAGGAAACAACGCGTATTGTGAATCTCGAGAGAATCTCTACCATCCATCACATTAATCAATCAAGTACAAGTCAAGTACACATCCCATCACAGCCCATGATTTCTTTCTCCCCAAGATAAGCAACCCTCCCAAAGTCAACCCTCATGTCACTCACACCCATCACCTCTCTCTTATAACCACCCTCTCTCTCTCTCTCATTATCTACCCATTCCTCAAGCAACCCAAAGAGAGTGGTCATCCAAGCATTCCAAGGAGAGAATAGCCAAGTGTGTGGCCCATCTTCCTACCCTCAAACCTCTCAATCCAACCCTTCAATTCTCATCTTCCACCATCAAAGAAGAAGCCAAGGATCTTAGCTTTCAAAGGAACCAAGAAGAAGAGAAAACGATAGGTGATTTGTAGGTTAGATTGTGTTTTGTATGATGGGCCAAGTGGGGCCTATCGATTGATGGTATGGATCTCACTTTAGACCCTAGGTGTGACCGATGGCCCACCATAATTCATATGATCATCCCATGATAGGGCCATTCTCCATAGACCCCATCATGATGTTTATTTTCCCATTGTGAAAAGGTCATCTAGACCTTGCATTTTTGGTGGAAAGGGATCTCCACCATTGATCTTTTTATGATTTAGGGCCCACATGATTTGGGACCCATTTTAATGTATGTATTGTATTTACATGGCCCACCTAGGGACGGCTCATAGTGGCGGAGCCGTTCCCCTCCACCGCATCTCTCTCTCATAGTGGCGGAGCCACTCCCCTCCACCGCATCTTTCTCTCTCTCTCTCTCTCTCTCTCTCTCTCTCTCTCTTCTCTCTTTCCCATGTGTTGTGGACCCCACCGTGATGTATGTATCCATGCTGTCTAGCAGTGGGTTGCGCACTGTCCAGCAGCAGTGGCCCACCTTGCTGCTGGCTGGCTTGGACGAGGGAGAAAACAAATAATAGCCTGATCCAGACACGTGTGGCCCACCCACATGAGACCACCGTGATGCATGTGATTAATCCACACCATCCAGCTTGCTGGATAGTGTGACCAACCTTTAATGTATGTATCTTGCATCCAGGTCATCCGTCCAGGGCCCAGATGCTAGGGCATTTCACATAAACTATATATATATATATATATATATATATATATATATATATATATATATATATATATATAAAATATTCGGTGGGACCCACCTGATGTGGAAATGGGTTAGCTGGAGTACCTCACACCAGCTATCCAGCTGTTGTATTGACATCAACAAGCTCTGTGGGTCCCACTAGCTATATACCTGCCGTATTGAGGTCAACAAGTTTTGTGGGTCTAATCTTGAGGTATGTGTTATATCCCAACTGTCCATCTGGATGGTGGGGACCCCAACTATATAGCAGTTGTATTTATGTTAGTGAGTTCTGTGGGTCTGATCATGAGGTAAGTGTTATATCCTCACCGTCCTGGGACGGTGGGATCCCTGGCACCTACGGAGTCTCCACCGTCCAGCTGGGACGGTGGGACCCACAGTGATATGTGTATTATATCCCAACTATCCATCCACTTTGCGAGCTCGTCTTAAGGCTTAAGCCGAGAAATAAGACAAATATATCTATCAAGTAGACCACACTACAAAAACCAGCGAGGGATTGAACGTCTACCATTGAAACCCTTTTGGGGTCACAGAAGTTCTGGATCAATGTGAAATTTTTTTATTAGCGAAAATCATTATCTCCACTGCTATTTATGGTGTGGTCCAGATGATCTTTCGATATGATTCATTTTTTGGGTAATGCTCTATAATGATCTCTAAAAATAGATGAATGGTGTGTGTGTGTGTGTGTGTGTGTGTGTGTGTGTGTGTGTGTGTGTGTAGTGTTTTAACTACATTGCCCATCTGTAGGATGTGGGACCAGCGTAATACAAGTGTTTTTCCCACACGTGTGGGTCCCACCTTGATGTGATGTATATTACGCCCGTGTGAGAGGCCCATTGTGATGTATATTGGGCCCGTATGACAGGCCCATTGTGATGTATATTGGGCCAATGTGAGAGGCCCATTGTAATGTATATTAGGCTCGTGTGAGACGCCCATTGTGATGTATATTAGGCCCATGTGAGGGCCCATTGTGATGAATATTAGGCCTATGTGAGAGGCCCGTTGTGATGTATAATAGGCCCATGTGATGAGTGTCACACCCCAAATTCAGAAAACGGGCTCACAAAATTCCTGATCGGCAAATCCAGTGCCGACAACCTTCTTAGTACCCCATTCTCATTTTCCAGCGCCCATACACCAAGTTCCGATCCAAGGATCCTACAAGGAGGATTTTCAATGTGATTTTTTTTTTCAAATAAAGGAGCATAACCACAAGTGTACCCAAACCACAAAGGCAACATCATCATCACATATCCACTAATATCAAAAAGTTAAGTATAATACATGAAGGGTAAATACAAGATAAATGCAAAAAGCTCTGCCTAACGCTCCTACCTCAGCTCTACTGCATCTTATCGTCACCCGCACGCATCTATCGTGCATAAGCTTATAGAAAGCTTAGAGGGTGGTGTACGTGTGTGTGCAAGATAAGTGACAAGTATACAAATATCAGTGTAAGCAGAATACTGGCAAGGCTATAAGTCATTCAATATCAGAGTATGCAATGCAGATTGGCTATGCAATGCGAAGTCATAATGAGCCAAATATAAGATACTGAGGATGCAATATAATATCCAATTCTGAAGAGCTACGAATGCCATCAGCCTCATATAGGCCATATAAATGCAGAAACATAGTAACCCAAATGTCATATGCCGCAGATGTAATGCATTATGAAGATCCTAGCAAGTATATAATACCATCAACCTTATTCAGGCTATGCAAAACAGAAGCATGTAAACCAAATGCTATGTGCTGAGGATGCAATGCAATATGCGGTGCGAATGAAATGACCAAACTGGAGTGTGAAGTCAAGATGATAATACGTAGTATCGTATGCTATGGGGTCCATCACAAGGGAGTTATATTCAAACAGTCCCATACCTAAATTTGGATAGCCATACTCAATATGGTAAACTCATGATCTTAGGTTTGTCACGCACCCCAATCGAAATCCTGGCCATTGCGAAGCTACACATAACAAATTAGTTGCGCACCACCAGCCCGAGTGGATAGTGAATGAATAAATGAATGAGTAAAATGCTGAGTATGCAACTCCTGCTCAATAAGTCCACATATCAGTACCGTACATCTCTGAGATCATCACTGGAGTTTAATACACTATACGTCAACTTGCCGCCCCATCAAGTGCACAACTGGGTAAGTGGAAGAGACCTCACTATTCGCTTACCAATATCAGCCCGGCTCGTCGATAGTTGACCCATTTATGAGCTGGTTAGACTCAACCTAACATTGCCTATTCCCTCAAGTGGGTAAGGCAACACCCCCTCCCAACCGACTACGACACAGTGGGAGACGCGGCCTACTAGTATACAGCCCTCATGTGCTCATATATATCCACTCGGTGTAGACGTTGGGGCATCCCCTGGCCTCAGGGATTTAGGGATTTTCACCCGGGGACATCTATCGCCCCCGTATGCTAGAACCAAACATTTTTGGTATCCCATCTCGACATCCACGACATGCCTGTGGAGACTATGACCCTGATGTCGCTAGAACGTATAGTGGTCATATCGCAAAATACGATATGCATGAGTCATACCATCCAGTCATGCATCAAACCTGCGCGTATCGCGCGCTCACGTGGGGCAACTCCGTCTCTCAAGGAGTCCCATAAACAATCAACCCATGGCTCATGCTATGCTCAATCACTCCTCATAACAGGCATGCGGATGATGCATATAGGCATGTATTATGAAGTATACCAAGCATCATTATAATCACATACATCATAGTGGGCCGGTATAAGATGGCTCATGGCCCGTATAAGTGAATGGGTGGTGTGCAATAATCACCTACATATGGTGGGCCTCACCCATATAATGGTCCTGACACATATGATGGGTCTCTTACATCACAATTGGGTCTGATACAATTATAATGAGTCGTATACAATCACGATGGGCCTCATACAATCACAATGGACCTTGTACCATCACAATGGATCTCATACAATCATAATGAGTCTCATACAATCACAATGGACCTCATATAATTACAATGGGCTTCATACAATCACAACGGGCCTCACATGGTCACAATGGGCCTCATACAACCATAATTAACCTTACAATGACCTTATACAATCATAATGTTATACTAACATATACTAAGTGCGCATACTAACATAGTCGTAATCAATAATCGGCCTATATATGGCCAGGTCTATAGAAGGATAGTAGACTAATCCATAACATGAGGATCGGTCCTCAACAGTGGATATACCAAATCTAACACTACAAATTCTTCTACCTATGGCCAAAGGTGATGATGCATCCTCCTCATAACAAGGATGGGTCTAGATGGCCTACTCATGGTTCTAAGAGTGGGCTTTCCGGTTTGGGTACTTCTATTAGCATCAATGAGGACCCAAAGAATTAAGATAGCCCAATAAGGCAAGGTGGATCATAGTAATAATAATAGGGGCCCATCAATTTAGGTTAACCTATTAAGGGGAAATGAGAATGACCCTAATATAATCACAATGAGCCTCATACCATCTTAATGGCTTGTATCATGATGTTTTACTAGCACATACTCATAGTCGGTATCGATAATCAGCCTATACACAAGGCGTGGTCCATAGATGGACAACAGATCCATAACATGAGGGTCAGTCCTCAACTGTGGATATACCAAATCTAATAACATGGATCCTTCCATCTACGGTGAGGAGGAACTCTCCTTAGATCAAGGTTGGGCTTAGGTGGCCTACCCATACCTAAGGATGCGGAAAGGGTTCATTCTCCATACTATCATATAGCCTGCTATATGCCCTAGGGAGCCCAAATACGTCTTAGATGGACTCCAAGATCAAAGAAATAATCCTACTAACAACCAATGGGGGCCCAACATCTTGGGATACCCCAATGAGAATAGATAGATCATGCAAATGGGGCCCAATGATTAGGGTCAGCCCACTTATAGAGGGATGAGAATGGGCCTAACAAGGCCTAAGGGAAGGTCATAATGTGGACATTTAACCATCATTGCCTATCAATGTGGAGATTCAACCAACATTGCTCCCAAGGAGTGGCCCTCATATGGCCAAACATATAGTGGGGCCCATTCCTCACATAAGGGTCTAATACACATCTCATTGGGCCTAACTCATGGGCCTCATATACATCACATTGGGCCTCACCAAATGAGCCTCTCATACATCATAATGGGCCTCACCAAATGGGTCACAAATACATCACAATGGGCCTCACACAAGGGCCTCACATACAACTCAATGAGCCACAACCCATGTGTCATGCCCCAAACTCGGTAACCGGACTCATAAGGAAGTGGAACCCGATAGCCAGTTCTGGCAGTAATAGCCTCCGTAGTACCCCATTCTCGGCTCCTGAAGCAGGTTCCGATCCTGGGATCCTACAAGGAGGATTTTCATAATCATATATCCATTCCAATACGAGCATACCCAAGATCACAACAAGTAAATCTTAGAAATAACAAGGAACACAATCGCAAAATCCACTATAAATTTGAACTTTAAATATATGGCTGAAGGAAATACATATGATAACAGAAGAAAGAGGGAAAAATCTGCAACACTAGGGTCCTCGGCTCAACTCCTATCCAAGCTCCGCTGCTAAGATGCCAACCTAGGATCTCCTGCACGCATCAATTGTGCATAAGCTTATAGAAAGCTTAGAGAATGGTGAAGGTGTGTAACAATGGAGCGTAGAAGAATAATAGGAGATGAAGAAGGGAAACATGATCAATGCCAATATCACTAGCCTTACCGAAGTAAGCCATGAATGTAGGAAACCATACCAAGGCTATGCAATGCAATAAGGCTTATACAACTGATACCAATGCAATGCGAAGTAATGTTAATGCTCAAAACCAGTCCCCATATCAAGTACAGTTCCATCATAAGGAATATCACCGAGGTCTAATGCATTACATGATGACTGCAGCTCTCAAGACCGCATAGTCAAATGAGAGTAAGAGACCACACTACCCACCTGTGGCCAACCAATCACCAGCAAGGCTCGACGGTAGTGGACACACTCACGAGCTGGTCAGACTTAGCCTAGTAATGCCCACTTACTCAGGTGGATAAGGCCACATCCCATCTCAACCGACTACACGACAGTGGGAGACACGGCCTAACAGTGTAAGGCACTCGGCGCTCATAATTTTCACTCAATAACGGTGTTGAGGCATCCTCTAAGTACCTTAAAGGTTTAGGGGATTTCACATAGGGATATCCTATGCACCCCAAATGCTCAAATAGAATATTTACGGTGTCCACATACGGCTATCCACGAATACCCCTGTGGAGGCAAGGCCCTGATGAAGCAAGGGCAATAATATCCATGAGATGTGATGCAAAATGCATGAATCACGCATACCAATCATGCACTAACTCCAACCACTCAATGTGCACAAGAGGGGAAAACTCTATCCCTCTATCATATCAACCCAATGACCACACACGAATGCAATCCAACCACTCAATGATGCATATGGGTCATGAGGGTGAAATAGGTGCGCTATATGGCAATGATGACATGGAATACACTCCTCCTTCCCAAGGAGGGATCAAGTTTAGATATATAGACATATACTTTAAGGAAAAATCCTCAAGTGGGGGCCCAATAGATTGGGATAGCCTACAAGGCTAAGGAATACAATATATGAGCCTAGAAGGATAAACGGTCCTAATAAGGGTCTATGGTGGGCCCTTAACCACCTATAAAAAATCCATGGGCCTACCTTAGGATCACCAAGGAGGACATCCAACCTCAACTGGTTCCCAAGAGGCAGCCCGCCTATAACCAAATACGAATCAAGGCCCAAGGCCTATACCAATCATGGGCCTAGTGGGCAATCATACAAAGCCCAACTCATATGCAACATTGTGGGCCCATAAGAAAGGTTTGGACCCAAACATAAGAGTCATAAACCCACATATTGTGGTGGGCCTAATGGGCAGCCCGATAATCCAACCATAAGGGCAATCCTTATTGTAACGCCCTGAAAATCGGGGGTCGAGCATAAACTCAAATCCTGAGTTCCAACGCATCACTTATGCAATATAAATAAGGATGATTTAATGTTGTCCGTGTTAGGGCATTAAAGATGAATGAGATTAAGCCAAGACAGCATATCATACTCTAGAGACAGTTAAATTACATAAGCGGAAGACTGTGATAGATATATAAAATATATGTAAACTCGTGTAAGTCTCCAGAGTGTGAACATGTTACCAGGTTAAAGACTTATAAGTGTAGTTCCACAATGTACAAAATGAGAAAGTGTAATGTTCGCTATCCAAAACCGTGTAGCCCCGTCAGCGTAACTTCAGGTCTATATAGACCCGCCAGAGAGTTGCATATAGGAGAGCTCCTCTTCGTCGTCATAAAAGTCTGACTCTGCCTCATAAGCATCGCCATCACCTGCAGCTAAGACAGAGTTTAGTTGGTGTGTACAACACCGTCCTGTAACGTGGGAGTGAGTGATCAACTCAGTGGAATCATAGACCAAAGGTTAACATGTTATCAACTCAATCAAGCAGTAATAATAAAATAGGAAATTACACATCCCAAAGTACTCTTGTTAATGCAAGAATGGTATGAATGTATGATGCATGCCCTCACCTACGCTCCCTCAGCGACTTCATCTCAGTTCGCGCATGAACAACACTGCCTCAGTGCTTGACCTGGTACGCCTGAACGCACGCGTAATGCAGTGCGTGCATATGATTACCAAGTTCTTATTAGTCCTTTTCATACAGCAGAGTTGGGAAACTAAGGTACCTCTCTTATATCATTTCCTAACTGAGGATCCATTCTAGGGTTGTCAGTCCTAGTAATATCATACAATGTTGTGGTTCTAGGTCACTACAAAGGGCTCGTCACCAACTCAGTACAGGCCTAGTTTACACTCTAGATGCTATGGAAGGGTTGTCGCCTCCACGTAGACTCAGAGTATGCTTGAGGTCACTACAAGGGGTTTTTCACCAATCAGTGTAGGCCGACAACTCGAATACAGTGTCCCATACCACCGTATTTGGCTCACAAGTCTGGGTTACTCACTGGTCACTACAGGGAGGCGCGTCGCCCCAGCGTAGCCCGACAGCTCGACCACGGTGTCCCATACCACCATGTATGGCTCATGAGTATTAGCGGATCGAGGTACCAAGGTTAACAGGATTCCACTGGTGAGTTTGGTACCTTAGGTTCAAGCAGTAGTGTCCATACATGGTGAATATACATCAGCACATCGGGTTACTTGACGGGCTCGACCAGCACGAGCGTACCCAAAGTTGATCGACATGAAGTGTATAAGCTCTCCGTGTGGCCTAACCACTGCCGACAACTTTAGTATGACTCGGGTTCGTCAAACACGTCCTACATGGCGAATGAATTTCAGCCACGACTTCAAGCCTGTTACCGATTGCCTGGACTGTAACATAGCCCCGATCATATTCAATCCTTAACCATAAAAACATGTGGAGTTGTCAAAGTAAAATTAACAAAGTAATTCAAATATGTTAACAAGCATGTTATAAAGCACAATGTAAGCAGGAAATATAAACACATACATTTCATGAGTAAGAGATTAAATTAAACAACTTGCATGGAGAAAATCATACACATCTCTAAAGTAGTTGAGAATCCTATCTCAACACCTACCCTAAGCACTATCATCTAAGTCTTACTCATACAAGCATTTTCACAAACACTTAGAGTACACTTATTAATATACATAACGCATATTGGCCAAAACATGTATTAGGGTGAATTCTTTCGCCGAATAAGTATTACATATATACCTAGCATTTACACACAGTAACTAATCATGGCAAACACACTTTCATATTTTGTACATATACGGTATTTTCTACAACTATACCGAATATGCTAAACACTACAATTTGCATACATAACTGAATCATAAAACGAACATCGCATTTTGCATGTGAAATAACACCCACACTAGGAATCTATCATTATTTGACATTGAAAGCTTTGAAAACCAAAACCTATACGTCTATAGTCCGCACCTTATGCCGTAGAACCGTAACAAACTCGACAGAGATTCTAGGTCTTTGTCAATGATGAAATGGCAACCTATATTATGAGTGAAGTTAGCTATTTCGTTACTTGTAACAATTGAAACCCTAAAACAGGTTAGGGTTAGTTTTTCTTACCAAATAACGAAGTCAGAATCGCCCTAGTAGTGACACAGACACAATGAATAAGCACTTAGAATAGCAGAAGTGATTCTCAAGAATAACTCACACTCATTCACTCACTTTCTCTCTCTCTTTCCTTCTCTTTCTTTCTTCTCTCTCCCTTAGGTTTCGAAAATTCATATGGAATATGAGAGAGAGGGTTTAAGCCTCTTATATAGGCCCAAAATTGCCAGAAATAGGCCCAGGGCCAAGGTATACTTAGGTTATGTCCAAAGAGCATTTATTTCAGCTCAATGGAGCTCTTCCGGAGCCTCCCCTTGAGTCAAAGGTTGAACTTAAGCTCCCTGACTATGGATCTAGGTTGAGTTAAGTTTTCATTCCAATCGGGTTCCCAGATCACACGTGGCGGACCAGTTTCAGTTTAACGGTCATCGGAACTCGATCAGGATTACAAGTACACTGCCATGTGTATGAAATTTCTCCTGATCCGAGGGTGTATTTGGGTCAGATTCTGACGGTCTGATTGCTTATATTAGGCCCGCAAGTGACAAGTCTCAGATTACTTAAATTAGATTTAATTTTTAAAGAAAACCACGTTTCCTCTCACACTTCACTCCGGGCTAAAGCGAATAGCCCCAGGACACTATCTGGATTTGATTTCTGAGACAGTTGTCAAGCCCAGCAAGGTGGTCCTAATTATATAATTTCATAGCAATCGGACTTTCGATGTGTAGTCCAGATCCGATACGGAGTTTCAATGTACTCCCGAGAGCAATTGGGTAATGAGATTGATCCTAGATTTCGGGGTAACCTAGCGTCGATGATTATACAAGTTATGGGTCTTGCAGATCGTATTTAAAGTGATTCAAGCAGATTTCACAGCTAATCTAGTTTAGCACTTTGTCAAACTTTTCTAATTTCTAAATGATTTGAGGTTTGAGAGGTTCATAAGGGGTTAGGATCAACCCCTTACCTAAGGACTTCTAACTCCAGGTTGGCAAAAATCTGGGGCGTTACAATCTACCCCCCTTAAAAATAATTTCGTTCCCGAAATTGGCTAAGGGTAAGAAGTAAAGATTTTTTTATTTCTTTTGCCTAGGTTTTATTGATTTCAAGTTTATATGCGTGGTAGAGCATATACTGTCTATGTTATTCTGGTTCATTTTAGTCTACCCCCTTAAAAACTTATGTCTTTATCTCGTGCTTATACCCTAACGGTTTGCTACAAGTTATTTCTTCATCTATTTGGAGCCTTGACAGTGATTCCCATCTATTTAGAGTAAGATATTTGTTTTTAATAGTCGACCAACATGGAGAGACAGTTGTAATGGGCTTGATCCCGATACATCGGTCATCTACCTGACTAGGGTAGAAGGCTCATCGTATCCCTTCCTAGTCCTGGTAGATCCTGATCTTGCGCTCGATCAAAGCAGTGAGTCCATTGGTAGTCGCCCAGGATTAAGAATTGGGTTAAGCCGCGAATGCTTCGCAGTTGTATATTCCAGTAACTCCGTAGTCTGATCACTCTAAAACTTAGGGAATGTTCATCAATGAAAGGTTCAAATTTCCTAGTCATAAGGTTGCCCGTTGGGTCTTGGTCTAGGAGAGTTCTCATCTTAATTCATGTCCATGGTAGTAGTTAAACTCGTACTCATCGTTAGGTCCTTTCTGTAATACGAATTGGTTTTATACTTAAACCCTAATTACTTTCCTTCTAGTAACTTTATTATCGACATTCTAAGAAAGGTTCAACTCCTATTTAGTGACCTATCTTTACGTATAGTCTGGATCAATTCCATTCGATCATGGGCCAGTGGGCTATCGGCCCACCAAGCTTCTGTTACGCCCTAACTCAACCGCCTTCATAACCTTTCTAATACAAGAAATTGTTTATCGCTTAGTGTCACGTTGTCTGATTGGAATTGAGTTGTCTGAACTTGAATTTAACTACACTCGAGCACTACACACATGCTCATACCAGCTAAGGAGGTCCTAGGGTTCATGTTATTAATTTATTGGATTTCCCATACTGTCAGGTCTTTCGAAATTTAAGAGCACCACTCTAGTCCAAAACCCTAAGGGCCTGTTTGGCCAATGGTATTCGGTTGTATTAAATGGATTGCTTTGCTAATCCCACTTCGAGATTAGGAATGACCTATTTGGAAGGAGGGTGGGATGGGATTAAAATTAATTTTATAGGCTTTGGAAAATGAGCCTTGTGTTGGAAAGTGTGAGATGAGATTTGTGGGTTTGAAAAGTTATGAGTCACAAAAGTTGGGTTTTGTGATCATATGTGTGTGAAATGGTGAGGCTAAGAGGAGTAAGAGATGGGTTTATAAGAGTAATAGTGGAGGGGTGGAAGGAGTTTACAATTGTCAAGTACAACTCTAACTTGTTAAGCATTCTACACATTCGATAACAAAAGGAGCTTCACGCATTTCATTTAACCCAAAATCGTCACAATACATAGGATGTAGCATTACATGGTTCATGACAGAAGATGCATGTGAGCTAATATAATTAAGGCTTCAAACACTAAAACATACTACCAAACTACCATACTACGAAGCCTCTCAACATGAAAACACAAAGGTCCTAACACAGCAACAAACAAACTACGAGACAATAGCACGGATGATTAGGCATCCGAGTCTAGCGACGGAGAAGGGGCACCCTTATCCTGCAAGCAACATAGGATAGACTTCAAAGTGCGAGTCACTTTCTTAAATTTGTGTTTCACGAGTCCTTGAAGATCCATAAGATCCTGTCGTAGGATAGCCTGACCCTCTTTAAGCGGAGCTAAACGGGCATCCCTAGCAGCCCGATCAGTGTCTTGTTCCAGTGCCGTAGGAGGGGAGCTCTCCTCCGTATCCTGGGCCTCCTCTTCTTCTTCGTTCACTTCCTCTTCTATTTCAGCTCCACCTTCTCCCTCACTCTCTTCCTCTTCGCTCTCCATCTCATCCTCGCTCTCCTCAAGTCAGGCTTGTCGTTGTCGCGGCCCGATCTCCATCTGATTGAGAGTAGTCTCGCTGATGTGATGCTGAGGCAATAGGAGTTCTGCACTAAGACTGTAGCCGAACTCGCGTGCAATCTTACATATAAGCTGGCCGAAGGAGAGCGAATCAGTCCTTCTATTGGAGCATGCGGTAAGAACTATCTGTTGCAAAATATACGTAGGCACGCACAGCTCCGCTCTCTACCCCACTTGGTACAGGAAATTCACCATTAATCGCGTACACTCGTTGCAATTCCTCCACCTGGGGTAAACATTGAACGTGAAAATGTGGAGTAAACGGAAGTCGTCAGTCATATTGGTCGCTAGAAGGCTATTGTTGGGCTGTCGCTGAACCAGTTGACCACAAAGGAACCGTGTGCGGTGATCCCTTTCACGTGCACTCCTCAGATTTAACTCACTTGCATGTAACTCGCCAAGGAGCACCCTCAGAAGCCGAGATAGTAAGCCAACGTCAATTGTGGCTTCCCGATCTCTTCCACAAGAGATCTTGAACTGCAAAGGCTCCGCATAGGTTCTTGAATATGGGCATAGAAAGATCCAACAGTGCTCGCATTTGCGCGGTACTTGCCCTCAAATAGCGGACCCCACCTGGCTTCTTCCAGGTGCTCGAACAACAAGTATTCTCCAAATAGCCGCCCATCCACATGAGCTCCAAAAAGGACCCTACGGCCCTCAAAACTCCATGCGACAGCTCCGCCAACAGAGCCCTTCCAACAGGAGCCCGGGGATCAAGATCACACTTCGTCTGAAACTCCTGATTGGCACTTGTACTAGCGGTGGCACCTCTCGGTCTCCTTGAACGCGTGGGGCGACTAGGCCCGGCTTCATCCACGGCACCCTTTCTCTTTCTCATGAGAGAAAGAATGGAGGAAATCGAGAAAATGGTCGTAATAAGCTTGAATAGAGCCATGGAAAAGTGAAGAAAATGGAGAAAAGGGTTGGAGTCTTTAGGTCTCCACGGATTTGTGCCTTCAAAGGGTGTTTCAAG
This sequence comes from Magnolia officinalis, assembly GCA_021015155.1. Classification (NCBI taxonomy): domain Eukaryota; kingdom Viridiplantae; phylum Streptophyta; class Magnoliopsida; order Magnoliales; family Magnoliaceae; genus Magnolia; species Magnolia officinalis. Next base: position 40,933,931 of record JAJHSJ010000002.1, on the reverse strand, counting down.
GCCCAAATGATAGAGGTTGAAGAAGGAAAATGAAGAGATGGGATGGGTTAGGGGGTTTACACGAATTTGAGCCTCAAATGGGGGGGGGGGGGGGGGGTTTAAAAGCTCAAATGAGAGAATGGAGAGGGTAGGCGGCAATGGAGAAAGGTGTACAGTAGGGTAGTGAAGAGGGTGTACGAAAATGGAAGAGAGGACGTTTGGTGGGGCGATTTGAGAGAGAAACAAGAAGTTTGAAGAAAAGGGAAAGCTTGGATTGGTAGGTTGTGAAGGAGGGGTGGGTTTGGAGGGGTTTTAATCGACGAACCCTACATCTGTGGACCACACAGCACCCCAAACTCGACGGCCCGCCCAGCCGAGCCCGTTTGGCGACGAGGCCCTCAACGAACTCTGGAGGTTCTGGCGAGGGCTCGCCCTTTGGGCGAGGTCCTCCCTCCCTTGGTCCAAAAACATGTGGGGCCCACCTTGGGTCCCCCTGGAAGTGCCTCGTTTGGCCCCCGACTCCGTTTTGAGCCGTTTCAGGTCATTCCGGGTAGTTTCTGATGTACATTAGCAAGTACCGATTTTCAACAGTTGGGATGACATAAATTGTGGTTTAAACCCGTCAAGTGATGGTCTAGCAGTGATTTGGGGTCGACTCATGCGATCATGGATGAGTACGGACCCGATCTCGAAGATCGATTTCTGTTGGTTTTGCCGTTCGGCGAATTTGGAAAATCCTAAGAATGTTTCTACATTCTGTCACTCCCTCCTAAGTCAGAGTACGTCAGTGTGTATCGTATGAGCATAACACAGGTCCAATTTAATCCAAATCATGCTCTGATACCATCTTATAATGCCCTGAAAATTGGGGGTCGAGCATAAACTCAACTCCCGAGTTCCAACGCATCACTTATGCAACATAAATAAGGATGATTTAATGTTGTCCGTGTTAGAGCATTAAAGATGAATGGGATTAAGCCAAAACAGCATATCATACTCTAGAGACAGTTAAATTACGCAAGCAGAAGACTGTGATAGATATATAAAATATATGTAAACTGGTGTAAATCTCCAGAGTGTGAACATGTTACCAAGTTAAATACTTACAAGTGTAGTTCCACAATGTACAAAATGAGAAAGTGTAATGTTCGCTATCCAAAACCCTGTAGTTCCGTCAGTGCAACTTCAGGTCTACATAGACCCGTCAGAGAGTTGCATATAGGAGAGCTCCTCCCCGTCGTCTTAAAAGTCTGGCTCTGCCTCATAAGCATCGCCATCACCTGCAGTTAAGACAGAGTCTGGTTGGTGTGTACAATACCTTCCCGTAACGTGGGAGTGAGTGATCAACTCAGTGGAATCATAGACCAAAGGTTAACATGTTATCAACTCAGTCAAGCAGTAATGATAAAGCAGTAAATCACACATCCCTAAGTACTCCTGTTAATGCAAGAATGGTATGAATGTATGATGCATGCCCTCGCCTATGCTCCCTCAGCGACTTCATCTCACGTTCGCGCATGAACAACACTGCCTCAGTGCTTGACCTGCTACGCCTGAACGCACGCGTAATGCAGTGCATGCATATGATTACTAAGTTCTTATTAGTCCTTTTCATACAATAGAGTTGGGAAACTAAGGTACCTCCCTTATATCATTTCCCAACTGAGGATCCATTCTAGGGTTGTCAGTCCTAGTAATATCATACGATGTTTTTATTCTAGGTCACTACAAAGGGCTCATCACCAAATCAGTATAGGCCTATTTTATACTCTAGATGCTACGGAAGGGCTATCGCCTCCACGTAGACTCAAAGTATGCTCAAGGTCACTATAAAGGGCTCGTCACCAATCAGTGTAGGCCGACAGCTCAAATACAGTGTCCCATACCACCGTATTCGGCTCATGAGTCTGGGTTGCTCACTGGTCATTACGGGGAGGCTCGTCGCCCCAGCGTAGGCCGATGGCTCGACCACGATGTTCCATACCACCATGTCCGGCTCATGAGTCTTAGCGGATCGAGGTACCATGGTTAACGGGATTCCACTGGTGAGTTTGGTACCTTAGGTTCAAATAGTAGCGTCCATACATGGTCAACATACATCGGCACATCGAGTTACTTGACAGGCTCGACTAGTACGAGCGTACCCAAAGTTGATCGACATGAACTGCATAAGCTCTCCGTGTGGCCTAACCACTGTCAATAACTTTAGTACGACTCGGGTTCGTCAAACATGTCCTACGTGGTGAACGAATCTCAGCCACGACTTCAAGCCTGTTACCGATTGCCTGGAATATAACATAGCCCCAATCACATTCAATCCTTAACTAGAAAAACATGTGGAGTAGTCAAAGGAGAATTAACAAAGTAATTCAAACATGTTAACAAGCATGTTATAAAGCACAATGTAAGCACGAAATACAAACACATACATTTCATGAGTAAGTGATTAAATTAAACAACTTGCATGGAGGAAATCATACACATCTCTAAGGTAGTTGAGAATCCTATCTCAACACCTACCCTAAGCACTATCATTTAAGTACTTACTCATACAAGCATTTTCACAAACACTTAGAGTACACTTATTAATATACATAACGCATATTGGCCAAAACATGTATTAGGGCGAATTCTTTCACTGAATAAGTATTACATATATACCTAGCATTTACACACAGTAATTAATCATGGCAAACACACTTTCATATTTTGTACGTATACAGTATTTTCTACAACTATACCGAATACGCTAAACACCACAATTTGCATACATAACTGAACCGTAAAACGAACATCGTATTTTGCATGTGAAATAACACTCACATCAAGAATCTATCATTATCTGACATTGAAAGCTTTGAAAACCATAACCTATACATCTATAGTCCGCACCTTATGCCGTAGAACCGTAACGAACTGGACAGAGATTCTAGGTCTTTGTCAACGATGAAATGACAACCTATATCACGAGTGAAGTTAGCTATTTCGTTACTTGTAACAATTGAAACACTAGAACAAGTAAGGGTTAGGTTTTCTTACTTAAGAACGAAGTTAGAATCACCCTAGTAGCGAAACGGACGCGATGAATAAGCACGTAGAATAGCATAAGCGATTCTCAAGAATAACTCCCACACATTCACTCACTTTCTCTCTCTCTTTCCTTCTCTTTCTTTCTTCTCTCTCCCTTAGGTTTAGGAAGTTCATATGGAATATGAGAGAGAGGGTTTAAGCCTCTTATATAGGCCTAGAATTGCCAGAAATAGGCCCAGGGCCAAGGTATACTTATGTTATGTCCAAAGAGCATCTGTTTTAGCTCCACGGAGCTCTTCCGGAACCCCCCCCCCCCTTAACGCAATAGTCGAACTTAAGCTCCCTGACTATGAATCTAGGTCGAGTTAAGTTTTCATTCAGTCGGGTTCCCAAATCAGACGTGGTGGACCAGTTTCAGTTTAATGGTCACCGAAACTCGATCAGGATTACAAGTACACTGCCATGTGTATGAAATTTCTCCTGATCCGAGGGTGTATTTGGGTCAGATTCTGACGGTCTGATTGCTTATATTAGGCCTGCAAGCGACAAGTCTCAGATTACTTAAATTAGATTTAATTTATAAAGAAAACCACATTTTTTCACACACTTCACTCCGGGCTCAAGCGAATAGCCCCGAGACACTATCTAGATTTGATTTCCAAGATGGTCGTCAAGCCCAGCAAGGCGGTCCTAATTATATAATTTCGTAGCAATCGGACTTTCGATGTGCGGTCCAGATCTGATACGGAGTTTCAATGTACTCCCGAGAGCAACTGGGTAATGAGATTGATCTTAGATTTCAGGGTAACCTATCATCGATAATTGTACAGGTTTTGGGTCTTGCAGATCATATTTAAAGTGATTGAAGCGGATTTCACAGCTAATCTAGTTTGGTGCTTAGTTAAACTTGTCTAGTTTCTAAAGGATTTGAGGTTTGAGAGGTTCATAAGGGGTTAGGATCGACCCCTTGCCTAAGGACTTCTAACTCCAGGTTGGCAAAAATCTAGGGCGTTACACTTATACTTAATTCATGTGAGTTAGGCCTCACAACTTAGCCCAAGTACAAGGTTATTTTAGTGGGCAACCAAGGGCCCAACTACTTCCATATTACGGCCTATAAACCCATCACAATAAGTAGTAAATATAGGCCCAAAGGTCAAGGGACCTATCTAGAAAGTTCCAAGACAAAAGGGCCTAGGGAAATCCAACAATTAACTATGAACATTAATCCAATAAAAACCCAACTGAAGTAGGTCTCAAGTATGCATTAATTTAGCCTAAATGCACATTAGGAAAAAGACATGATATGTGTTTAAAACATTCCCAAATCTGGTGGGCCATGCTGCCCCAAAACATATAATTTATGGGCAGTAAGTTTGGGCATGTTGCTGAAATTTCAGCCCACCTACTTCTGGGCCTGCTGGAGTCCAGTAATAAACGTTAATTTATAAAATTATAATTTTCTGGTGACCCACACACATCATTGTGGGCCCCACTAGATAAATGGAGTGCATAAAACACCTAAATTAGGTGGGCATCCAGCAGCAGTCCAATGGGCTTGGGTGTCCTTGCTTGGGCGGTCCATGGGGCCATGGACGACTACCCCAATGGACATCAAAGTGGGTCCCATATATGGACGTCCCAAAGGGAAGTGGGCCACGTCCCATATGAACCACAATTTGGATGAACAACGTGGATACAAAATACATCACGGTGGGTTGTTTGGGGTTGGGACGGCTAGCTATGGCTGGACGCCAGCCTAGCTGAAACGTCCAGCTGTGGTTGTCCATCCAGCAGTAATTTCTCCCATTTTGGTTGGAAGGGTAGTGGCCCACACTCCCAAGAAGGGTCCCAATATGCTGGACCACACAATGGGCCAATAAGGAAGCCTAAAGCCCAAGCGGAACATGGAAAAGCAACGTGGACAGCAAGGTAAAACAGAATTTCTGCTACACCAAATACATTATTGTCCATACAATGTTTACCCAAGAAAGTGGGCCCAACTATGCCTAGAAGGGGAGGGGTGAATGACTAGTATTTTTCTTATAAAATACATCAAGGTGGGGTCCAAAAAGTGGCCCACCACTCCCAAAAACCAAGTTAAAATCTGTGTTTTCCCCTCATAACTTAAGGCTGGACAATCCAGCAAGGTGGACCGTCCACCCCTATGGGCCACCCTTTTTGGGTCCCATTGCATGGACAACCTGAGGTGGAATTTAGGGTATTACAAGGTGGGGTCCACTACTCCAAGGTACACCCCATATCAGGGAAGAAAGGGGGTCCAAAACATGGGCCAATCCCAAGCCAAAATTCTGCTACAACAATCCAATAAATCTGTCCCAAAATTCTAGGCAGCCATATATGGCTGGATATTCCAACCCATATCTGGGATTATACATCGATCCAAGGGTGGTGTGGCCTTCCTTGGTGGGCTCCACTAGTGTCCAAATCAATTGCCAAGCCACATCAATTGCATGCATCATTTAAGGCAGCAAATGGAACACCTAAACCGTTGGTGTAGGTGGGTATGCGCGTCCACCATAGCTGGATTTTCTGGACGATCCAGGCCCACTAAGTGGGCCACACACATCATCAACAAAATAAAAGAAAAGAGAGAGAAGAGAGAAGAATATCTCAGCCATAGGGAGAAGGCTCCGCCACTATTAAGCCTTCCCCAAGACAATCACACCCACACATTTCATTCATATACATATTACATCATGGATGTACATCATGCATGATCTATATTCAAGATGAATGGTTGGGATGCTATCCCAACCATGATGCAAGGGTCTAGATGACCCATCATACTTAAGAAATTAGGAGAAACCTCCATGATGGGGTCCATCAAGGAGGAACCCCATGCATAGGACATGCATGCATAAGATAGGCCAAATGGCCACATCTAAGGGGTTGTGTAGAACGCCCACCATTGATTGGTGGGTCCAACACTTTCCAAATGAGAGAAGGAGAAGATCTACACTATGAAAAAGAAATTACATGATCTAAGGGAGCACCCGCCTTGGTTCTCCACCAAAACTAAGATCACCAAGCTCCAAGTGCTCGAAGGAAGGTAAATTGATGGTTGAGATGGGTCTTCAATGGAGAGATGAGGAGGAAGTAAGAGGAGAAGTGGCTGGAATGGTAGGGGGCTGGTGGGGACATCCCACCCTTCTCTAGCTAGGGAGAATGAAAATGAGAAAGAGAGGAATGAGAGGGAGACAAGAGAGAGAGAGAGGTGTAGTAGTATGGTGATGATTGCAAAATGGCATGGGGAAGAAAAAAAAAGCTGATTTTCTCTAGAAATGAGGTGCTTGGTCAGAGAGTCTTATGATGAGCTAACAAAAAGGAAAGCATAAATGGAGGCTATAGACTAGGGTTGTGTAGTGTGTGGGCAGTGGATGGTGTAAGATATGGGAGTTTGGGTGGTGTATGTTGGAACTTGTGCATAGGAAGGGGCCATCTAGAAAAAATGTGTGCACCATCCCTAGGTGGGCCACATGATCATGACCAAGGGCTAGAAAATGAGATGCACATAACCTATGATCTATACATCGGATGGATGCACAAGACACGTCATCAGAACCGCAACGACGATGCGAACAAGATGACATAGGTTTCGACTCGATCTGGGTCGGGTCTACATGACCGGACTTAAGGATGATCGTAAATATTATCCTAGGGTCACGAGTCCCCAGAATTCAATCGGTAGGACCGTGAGACCAAGAGAAATGAAATGCACACACATGCACTCAGGTCGGGTCTTAAACCATGGGCCTCAAATACATCACGATGGGCTACAACCCATGGGCCTTAAATACATCATGATGGGACTCATATCTGGGCCTCAAATACATCACAATGGGCCTCATATTTGGGCCTCAAATACATCACAATGGGGATGGACGACCTGAATGAAACAGATACATCAGTGGGTCCCGCGTTTGCCTTTGGACGGTGTGGATATAAAACATACTTCATGTGTGTCTAGCACCGTCCCAAATGGCTGGACGGTGCGGGTGAAATATATAAATCGTAGTTGGGTCCACGTCCAATGGACTGGACGGTGGATAAAACACCACATCAAGGTGGGGTCCATGTCCAATGGACTGGACGGTGGATAAAACACCACATCAAGGTGGGGTCCATGTCCAATGGACTGGATAGTGGATAAAACACACATCAGATGAGACCCACCGAACTTGCTGACGTCCATACAGATGGACGGTTGGAAGAACACTTACATCATTGGGTCCATGTGATGGACGGCTGAGATAAAACACATATACTAAGGTGGGACCCAGCTGCTGGACGGTGCTGATAGGACCTATACATCAAGGCAAGCCCCACAGCACCGTCCATGGGTGGACGGTGTGGATACAAAATATGTACATGACGGTGGGCCCCACCACACACATGCAACACGTGTGGGTGGGCCCCACATCCATCCAGATGGACGGACGGCTGGGATAAAACCCATACATCATGGTTGGGGTCCACATGTCCCAAAAACTAATGGATGGTATGGATAAATGCTACATCACGGTGGAGTCTCACCGTCCCAACAATGGATGGTGAGGATATAAAATATGTACATCAAGGTGGGTCCCATCCCACACGTGCAGCACATGTGGGGTGGGCCCGTCACCACTGCTAAATAGATGGACGGTTGAGATATGACGCACGCCTCATGATCAGGCCCCCGGAACATACTGACGTCAACACAGCAGTCAGCTGCTGGCCCAACATCCAGCAAATGGACAGTGTAGATAAAATACATGCATGTAACACCCCGTACCTTCAGTACACGGGTATTACCTTTTAAACCCACACTAAAATAAAAAAAAAATTAGGTTAACCAAAAGCTTGAACTCGACATGCACAGGATGAGGATTCTGGTCAACATTAAAGCCTTTCATCAGGGTCTCCAAGAGCCAGAACACGCCCTGCGACAATCGTGAAGGTAAGGCTAACCAAATACTCTAAATTAAAACCCTTATGTCAATAGATATTGCTGTAACACAATTGTCGCCAACACATGGGAACTATTTAGTGGAAAACCACGCCTCCATTGTAACCAGTACCTGGTATTAATCGTTAAAAACAAATATCAGGTCCAACCGATCAATAGATCGCGTCACATGGGCCAAAAATAGCTCAGAGAAGAGCATAAATGGTCCACCTGGGCCTCACCTTCACCCCAGTATGGGCCAGGGTCCCCGTGAAGGGTCCCTAGTACAAATAGATGGAGTAGATTATGACACTAGCATTTTAGTGGGTCCCTGCACGTCGCATGTACACCAAAGGCACTTATGTACGAAGTGAACCAAATTTTCTAGCTCGGTCAAACATGTCTTGACCGACTCCCCTTGTAAATAGAAAGATTTCCTGCCATCTCTCTATTTAAAACCGACCTTACTCGAGCCCCTAAGTGGGCCACCACGATCACTTTCCGGGCCATCCGGTCCGTTCAGTTTCTCTGTAGGGCCTGGCTTAACAAAACCGTATAGTCATTTGCCCCTTTGTAAGTGGACGGGGGAGATGGGTTGCCACCGTCCAATCCGTCCCAAAAACAGCCCAACCAAGGTCTGTGAGTGGAATGAGAGAGAGAACCAACCTTCCTCTTTAGGAAGGACAAATCTCCACTGTCCGTTGTGGGAGCACATCCTAACCATTGAAGCCTCTCTCCCTAGGCTATAAAAGATGACATTGTAGCCCTGGGATTAACGCAAGAGAGGAGAGAAAGAGAGAAAAGGAGAAAAACGGGGAGTCGTTCCCTCTGTTGTAGCTCGAATGTTGGGACAACATCCACCCAACACAGGTAACCGTCTCTCCTTCCCTCTCCTTAGGAGTTTTATCTAAGATGGCATAGCATTATTTGGACCGAAATCATGCCAAGCAATGGATGAGAGTCGGTCCAACAATGGCAACGTTTAATGACCGGTAACGGGCCAAGTAATGGCCATGATTCTTAAGCTGCTACTAGATAAGCATTGTAAGATCATAGGGCTTCCAAACCCAGCTGTTTCAGCCCATGAATGAAGCCAAGAGATGCCTCTGTTCTGGACCGGTTTATGGCAGAAAACAGGCCATGCACAAGGCCAAAGATGAGTAACGTTGGGACCCTGTTTCGGGCAGGAGCTATGCCAACCAATGGCCTTGACTCTGAGCTAAACACACACCAAGTAATGGCCAAGCTTCGGGTCCTATCAGGATGAAAAAGTTATGGAATCTCGGCCTGAAACTGAGCCAGGTAACGGACTCTGTTCCGGGTCTGAACCAGTCCTCATGGCAGTAACATGGTGAGGCCGAGAGTAGGTCCGATAGGAGTGTCCATCTTAGGCCAAAACCAGTCCTGTTATGGAAGGATGTTTGGACTGGGGGCCGAGCCTTGAAGTGGCTGTAGTCCGGTCAAGACCAGAGCACTGTTCGAAGCTGGAAACATCTCTTAAATAGAGTTCACATAGGTGATGGAATCAGGCCAATCAATGGCCATGGTTTCGTACAAACGTCAGGCCTGGGTGGTGGCCGTAGTCAGAGCAGGAAACCAGCCAAGTAATGGCTGAAATCATGCCCAGAGGCTAGGCTGGAAATTATCACCGTTTCAGTCCCAGACCCAGCCAACCAATGGTTGTGCGTCGAGCTGAAATGAGCACCGATAGGAGCTCTCAAGAAGGCTCTTGATCAGCTTTAATCCACCCCCTGAGTACTGATTGAAGTTGGGCCATGAATGGGTCCCAAATCGAACCTCAATCCAGCTACAAGCAGATCGAAAAATAGTTCAAACCAGCATGCAGAAGAAGAGACTGCTCATGTCTCAAGTTGGTGGGCTATCTTCCGACCTGGGCCTTGCAAAATTGCAGGTGGGCCTCACCCAACGTTGACAAGCTGCACCTTGCATCAGCCCAGGTGTTGCTCGCTGGTCTGATCTTCTTTCAGACCAGGTGGACCACAACCGTATAAAGCATTGTGGGCCACATCAAGCCACCACGGTCCAGTGTCATTGCTGGTGGGCATCACCAAGCTCCAGTGGGCAGCACGTTTAGGCCGTCCCAAGCAAACAGTAGAGTCCCTGGACTCAGCGCGTAATGCTACTTTAAAGAAAAAGATACATGTACATGGTGGGCCCCATGTGGGACCCATGTTGATATATAGGTATATCATGTATTAGGTGATGGCCCTACGTGGGACCCTGTGCAACTGAAAATCCACCTTTATACGAGTATTGATCATGGGCCGTCGAAAGTCAGGACTTGGTCCACCTTGATGCGTATCAACACTGTCCACCTGTGTTGCTAACTGGGTGTGACCACCAGCACGTTTGAAAAGGCCAAGCTATATGTCATAGAGGGGGGGGGGGGGGGGGGTGGGGGGGGGGAATGGACTATGCCAAATTTAAAATAAATTCAGCGGAAATAGAGTAAACCAATATCCTTACAAATTATGAATCAATTCACAATGCTAAATTTAAATCACCTGATAAAAAGTATTGAGAGATTGATACAAATTCAGTTCTAAGGACAACCTTACACC